>VUQH01021011.1:6279-23549 GCA_015106775.1 Etroplus canarensis | reverse complement strand
TGTGACAGAAGGATAGCAGCAAGAGTGAAAGGGAAGGTTTACAAGACGGTAGTGAGACCTGCTATGATGTATGGTTTGGAGACTGTGGCACTGACAAAAAGACAGGAGGTGGAGCTGGAGGTGGCAGAACTGAAGATGTTGAGATTTTCCCTGGGAGTGACCAGGATGGACAGGATTAGAAATGAGTACATCAGAGGGACAGCTCATGTTGAGAAGCTTGGAGACAAAGTCAGAGAGGCAAGGCTGAGATGGTTTGGACATGTTCAGAGGAGGGATAGTGGATATATTGGACAAAGGATGCTGAAGATGGAGCTGCCAGGCAGGAGGAGAAGAGGAAGACCACAGAGAAGATTCATGGATGTAGTGAAGGAGGACATGCAGAGGGTTGGTGTGAGGGAAGAGGATGCAAGGGATAGGATGAGATGGAGGGAGATGATCTGCTGTGGCGACCCCCAACAGGAGCAGCAGAAAGAAGAAGAAGAAGAAGAAGAAGAAGAAGAAGAAGAAGAAGAAGAAGAAGAAGAAGAAAATTTGGCAGATCAGAATTTTTACAGCAGGCCCAGCAGCGTCAGCGCTCAATGACTCAAAGTGAAAAAGCTGGTATTAACTGTAACTCTAATTCTTGATGGAAGAAAAAGTCTTCTTAAATTAATAAACAGAATAAGCAACAGAAGACGCAATTACAAAATAATAACCTGTGATCGCTTCCAGGCAAGCTCAGTGGTTTTTACTGGACAACCGTTATTTTGTAAAACAAAACATAAATCCAAATATGCAGAGGGTTGGTGTGAGGGAAGAGGATGCAAGGGATAGGGTGAGATGGAGGCAGATGATCCGCTGTGGCGACCCCTAATGGGAGCAGCCAAAAGAAGAAGAAGAAGAAGAAGATTCTGCACCTTATCTTCCCTGCACCATTTCACCTTCACCATCTCCTGGGCCCCTTGCTCTTGGGCCTTCTTGTGTGTACTGAGGTGTGCATGAGTTCTACTCATACAGGTTCAGAGGAAGGGAGATGAGCTATGTACACAGAAGGAGGGCAGGAGCGAATGGGTGGATATTACTGCCTGGAGAGCGCGGACACCAGAGCTGTGGACTGCCAGAGAGGGAAGTGAAAACACCAAGTGACCAAGGCCACAGGGCTGAAGTAGCTGTCAGGGAAGCCCGATCTTAGCAAGCCCAGAAATAACCGCCTCACAGAGAGAGGACTGCAGGTGAACCTCAGAGTCTGACTCACCACTTCCGATAGCGACTGAGGTTATTTGCTCTCCTTTCTCCTCACCCCAACCGCTCGAGGCAGGTGGCTGCCCCTCCCTGAACCTGGTTCTGCTGGCAGTCTCTTCCTGTTAAAAGGGAGTTCTTCCTTCTCACAGTCGCCAAGCGCTGCTCATAGGGGATGGCCTGATTGTTGGGGTTTTCTCTCTAATACTGCAGGGTCTTTACCTTACAGTGTGAAGCTGTTTCAGTCCTGGTCATGTGGAAGTTTGATCAACCCAGCCTCTTGGAAGTCAAATTTAGAACATCAGATAAGCACTGAAAGCAACGTTACATGGAAAAAACCAGATGCTAATGCTCTTGGCATATTTGGTAGGACAAAATATCAGATCTTCCAGTATAAAGTTTCTTATTTTTAACTACAGCAATATAAAACTTTACTCTAGCTATGATTCGGAGCCAGGTACTCAGCAGCTATACCAAACCCCTCACCGTAACATTTTTAAAATGCCAAAAGACCACAGTGTCTGATCTGATGCTGTTAGGGTTTATTTTGCAACGTTGCCAATGACAACGCAACAGTGTCTGCTGTAAGACAGGATGTGGTTATGATGATTCCTGTTACTGTGTCAGTAATAGCAAGCTCATGAGCAGCACTACAGGCAGAAGCTAAACACAGTGAAAAAGAAAGAAAGAGTGGAGAGGAGCTGCATGATTTCATGAGGTGAAAACCAAAACCTTTTTGAAAGTGATACAGATGTGCTTCAAGTTAGCATTCCAATCACGGCAAGGCCCCAGCAATGCGTCTGATCACAAAGTCTCATACCAGCTACATGATTAGCACTTTTCTTCGGCACCTGCCTTCAGTTACAGTTGGCATACAACCATCCAAATAAATTAACTTTGATAAATTTCAGAAGAAAAATAATCAAATAGGTGAAACGGACTTACTGATAAAGCTCAACCTGACAGAGAACCAAGGTCAACAAAAACAAATGACTGCCCAGTGTGTGGAGTAGCTCATAAGAATTGCGTGGCAACCAGCTGTGCGCTCACTGATGTCACTAATCAAAGCCCAGCTGACAGTTAGCACTGGATATTCAACTCATTTCAAAAACTTTATTTGTCCCCAGGGGGCAATTCAAGGCAGGAGAGCAGCTTACACAGAGTAGCATAATGAAAGAATTAGCATAAGGAAAGAATTGAGTCAGTATTTACACACACAAACAAAACAAAAATAAATAAATAAAAAAGTTAAAAAAATAATTTTAAAAAAGTCTGCCTTTCCACGACACTGCACTTCACTCTGCTGGAATCACTGAGTCGGCTGTTATTCTAACGCAGCGGTTCTCAGTTTTTTGGCACGCCCCGCTTCAGAAGCCGAAAAAAGTTCATACCCCACACCCGACAATTTTAACCATCTCTACCAATTAAAAAAAAAAAAACAAACAGCCATTTTGATTTCTCTTTTTCCCTAAAAAAAGAAGAAAAAACCCCAGATCTATTCATTTAAGTTTCACTTCACATTTTTCACTTGGGAGCCCACGCCCTACCTGCAGTGGTTTCAGACCCCACCAGTGGGGCCTACCCCACAGTCTGAGAACAACTGCTCTAACGTAATTTCAAAAAAATGCAGTAAAAGGAATGATTTACACCAGCTTTGGTAAGACTGCTCAGTTTATAGCAATCATAACAGGATTATTCACGACCTTAAACATCATCCAGTTACTGAACTTGAAACTGATCTTGAATATAATTTTAAATAAAAACAAATCGATAAAGAAATGGGGGGAAAAAGGTGGAGGTGGTGGGGGACAGAGGGTCGTCTGAGTGGGAGCTCAGCTCAGGCTAGGGTTGCCGTTGACCGTCTCGCAAGGACAACTACCGGTCCCTGCTGGCCAATGCCTCCACAGAAGCCTGCAGGTGCCGACGGGGTGAAGGGACCACCTGTCAGCAGCAGACTCAAGTCCCCCAGGACACGTCCATGGGGAAATGGCGCAAGCGACAGACAGCCGAAGCAGACCAAACAGACCTGCTGCATGCAGCAGAAGCGGACTAGGTGAGGGACCCTAAGAGAGCTCCAGGCAAACGCAGCTGCAGGTAACCACAAATAAACCTCCTACGGGTTCACCTACAGAAAGCTTGTAATTTGCCCTTCATGCAGTTGGATCTCATGACTGAAGGCTCTCTTTTAGTCTCTTGGTTCAAGCTGCACTAAACAGCATGAAAGTTTGAGCTTTCAGAGGGGGCTGTGATTTATCAACATGACAAAAACAAGAGCTCCATAGCACAAATGAACGCAAAAAAAAAATCCCAATTTTTCAGTTTTAATATGTGCTGGAAACCAAAATTGCAACTGAAATTAAATTCTGTCCCAGGCCTAAACTATGGTTCAGCCAACACGTTAAGATTGCCTACTTGTTTTCCCTGTGCGTGCACAGGCAGTTGGTGAGAAAGCAGTAGACAAAGAGAAACTATTAAATTTCTCTTTCTAAGAGAAAAAATTCCAGCTAAAAGGTGATATGGGTTAACTCTGTCAAGACCGGATTCAATCCATCTCCTTCCTCCTAAACAAACTCCTTTCCTCTTCCATCTTTCACCCTTGTTTCTGTTCGTCTCCTCCTCTCTTCCTTCTGCAGGTTTTGCTTTAGCTCTATATGCAAAGTTCAGTGTGTTCATGCAAAAGGAAAAATGCACTGCCAGTACACACAGAGCTCCTGAACAAACACTGGAAGCAAGACGTACAACATGTACAAAAAAATACCTCACAGGTATAACTAGTCATGCACACAGCACAATGGACTTAAAAAAATATAATTAATTAATAATAATAATAAATAAGACTGCAAAAGTTAGAGGTTTTCCACCTTCATAATCCACTTAACACTGACACCCACTGAGTGCAGCGGCATGAAAAGTGACATGCATGCAAATAGACGGAGCGTCGAAGTGTAAATTTGTTCCAATCATCATGGCAAACGCATGCATACTGAAAAGGTATCAAAACCAGTTATGCCACACAGAAGAAAATATAGAGCTTATGCATTAGACTCAGATTTTAATTAGATCTAGAATAAAAGTGATCAGTTTACTTGAGAAGGTCAGCTGGCTCTGTGATTGGCTGCAAACTGAAAACTTTTGAAGATGTGGTGGAGAGGAGGTCACTAAACAAACTGTTAGCTCTCCTGGATAATCCCGACCATCCTCTGTTGGAGAAGGTGGTCTGCTGCCTGTCCAAGAAGTGGTGCAGGCTGATTGTTTGTTTTGTTTGTTTACAGGCTCAGAATGGCCAGAAAAAAATAATTTTCTTTAGAGAGCTGTCAGTATGTTGTCGTACTTTAAAAGGAAGACTATTCAACAAGAGAAACTGCAAGGAAACTTCAAATCTCTTACCATGCTGTTAACTACTCCCTTCAGAGAGCAGCACAAACTGGTTCTAACAAGGACAGAAAAAGGAGTGGGAGGCCCAAGTGTGCAAGAAGACAAACATCTGAGACTGTGTAGTTTAAGACTTCAGGATGCTGGACTGCATGGCAGAATTGATGAGAAAAAGCCATATCTCATACTGGCCAATATAAAGAAAAGACTGAGATGGACAAAAGAGCACAGACACTGGAAGACTGGAAGAAGGTGCTGTGGACAGATGAGTCCATGTTTGAGGTCTCTGGATCAAACAGAAGAACATTTGCAAGACACAGAACAAATGAAAAGATGCAAGAACAGTGCTTAATGGCATCAGTCAAGCATGGTGGAGGCAGCGTGATGGTCTGGGTGCTTTGGAGGTGGTAAACCAGGAGATTTTTACAGAGTGGAAGGGACCTTCAGGAAGGAAAGCTATCACCAGATTTTGCAGTACCATGCCATACTCTGGACAGCACTTGACTGGGGCCAATTTCATCCTACAACAGGATAATGAGCCAAAACACACCTCCAACATTTGTCAGCAACATTTAAAGAATAAGCAGTCGGCTGACTTTGTAATGGAGTGGCCAGCACAGTCTCTGGTTCTGAACCCTATTGAGCTGTTGCGGGAGCAGCTTGACCGTATGGCACAGAGGAAGACGCCACCAAGCCGATCCATTTTGTGGGAGATGTTCCAGTAAGCATGGGGTGAAATCTCATCAGGCAACCTTGAAAAACACAGCTAGAACGTCTAAGGTGTGCCAGGCTGTAGGTGCAGCAAAAGGGGTTTTTAATGAAGATAAAGTCTGAATAACACATTCATCATTTCCATTAAAATCATTATTTCTAACTGACAATGTCAGCATGTCCTGTTCATTTACTACATTTCCTGTTCAGACTCATTTCATGTGTGTTTCTATGGAAAAAACAAAGAATTTCACAGGGATCCCAAACTTTGAGCTGTATTGAATGCTATACTCACAGGGAGCACCCTGCTGTCTGCCCTGCTAGACAAAGATATCAGGTGAAAACCTAAAACAGTATGATGTCACAACATCTGCCTCAGACAGCCAGCCAGCCTATCACAGCAGTCATAGGGTGAAAGGCGGGGTACACCCTGGACTGGTCGCCAGTCCATCACAGAGCCAACACAGAGAGGAAGACAACCTTTCTTACCTACAGTTAACCTAACCCCTCTGCGTGTCTTTGGACCTCGGGAAGAGAACCCACGCAAGCACGGGGAGAACATGGTGATTGATTGAGCCTCAAGAGCTTTGTCATACATTTGTATAACACTAGTAGCTGTGCTAATGTATTTACCACTTCTTCATATGTCAATCAACAGTTGCGTCAATTTCTCGCCTCAAACCTGAGAAAAGGTTAACTTATATTCCTCCAGTTTTTGTTGCTAGTGGTTATGTGGCACGTCGTCCCTCCCGTGTCTCTGGTCACCACATCACTCCTCATATTTCACTGATTGTAGGGCCCTTAAGACTCGTGTGTATCCAGCACACACAGCAAAGGACAGACGTGGAACAGACGACTTACGTCAGAATCTACCACGAACTGCCAATAAATTAACGTCTGGGATGCAATTACTACACCTGTTGGTAAATTTAAGGTTAAAATTACAAATGAAGCGAGATGAAATCCACCGACAAAACTAGATTCAAATCATCTGCTGACATTTCAATCAGCGAGCGCGCTGAGGGAGCGGCAGCAGCAGCTCGCTGGGCGGTGCAGGCATGCGCAGGCGACAGTCAAGCAACGCTGTTCCACAAGCATCACTTCTGCACCCTAATTACCACGTCGGGCTTGCATAAACAGTCCCTTATTTGTTTCTACTGGTCTAGACTACTCAGTGATGCAGGCTGTTGAGCCTGCAGTTATTACAGAGCATGAGCCCATCATTTAGCCCACTGGCTAAAAGGAACGAGGTCGCTTGTCAAAGCAGCTGCTCTCAGACGTTACACTACGATGAGAAGCTGAAGTGAATGAATATTTTTGGGGGGTAAAGAAATAAGATTGCTGATGCTACAGTGCTCATGATATGGAGCTTTATTTAAGTACAATTCAATATGAATCCCATGTCCCCTTACAAGCAAAAGGTCCCTGGTTCGATTCCAGGTGGGGGCACAAGCCCCTCTCACCATGGAGGGTTGCGTCAGAGAGGCCATCCGGCGTAAAACCTCTGCCAAATTACTTCTGAGTGGTTCTCATATTTGAGAACCACTGTGTTAATAATACATTTGCCACAATGTCTATGTTTGTTTTTTGTTGGCAGGTAATGTCGGCTCCTTCCACCAACTGCCAAGCAGGTATACGTCACACCAGTGGGTGTGGATCAGGTGGGAGGAAGAGTCACCCAAGTGTCCTTGGACAAGATGCTAAACCTTGAATTCCCCTCAGTGCGCGTGTGCGGTTTAAAGTGTACAGAAGTGTTGCATGGGTGTGAATATGACTTGTAGTATAGAAGCACTATAAACAGCATAAATACCAATCCATTTACACAGCCTGTGGGAAATCCTGACATCAGATAACTAGCATAGCAAAAATGATTTCAGGTCAAATTTGGGTCTGATGTTGGCAACAGATGAAAAGTAAAAAGATAACCGAGGCTGGGGTAGAGGAGAGGTGAGGCACTGAGATCTGCCACTCGAAACCACAAATCTAAACCTCACGTTGTGAGCAGGTTTCATCCTTTAGGAACCACAAACTTCATTACAACAGTTTATTGTATTCCATCCTGCGTGTTCCTGAGGTTTACACGGATCAAAGTGAGGCTGATACTGACACCCCAAGTTGTACTGCTGGCAGGGCTAAACAGAGCCACATTTAAAACTGACTGGTGCTTATATAGCGCTTTTCTACTACAGCTGAGCACTCAAAGTGCTTTTTACTACAAGCCTCATTCACCCACTCACACAGCTCTTTATTCTGTGCCTTTAAGCACATTTAACTATCCATCAGAAGCAATTTGGGGTTCAGCGTCTTGCCCAGGGACGCTGCTGCCCCTACTTCTAAGTAATTCAAAAGCAACTGCCTCTATATACAGCAACCAGCAATCAGCTTCGGTATGATTCCTGTTCATCACAGCTTTCGTGACACTTTTGTCTGCAACCTTCCTACACCTCGGAAAAATCTGCGATACAAATGACCTTTCAGATCATTAAAATGGCCTCCAGACTTGCGTTTTTGGTATTAAAGATGATAACGATCTATAATCACATTATTGGGATGAGCTCATTTCAGCAACCAAATGCTAGAAATCCTTTAATTACTCTATAATACGGGTATATCTGCACACACAGCTCCTCCAAGGCCACATGCCGTCTACATCAAGTATTAACTTTCTCAGTGCATCAGCCATCTGAACAGCAAGCTGTGGCAGTTCATGAATCTGCTGTTACGTAAGACAAGCTTGGCCTCAGCTTTCATTATTTACTAGGCAGTTCACTCCACACCATTAGATTATTTACACACTAATCATGTTAGACTGTGTTTCTGAGAAATGCAGGGCCAGGAGGAATGGTACTGAGGCCACTGGCTAATGGTTCCTTGTTGTGTTTAAAGGAGACGAGTGTCACAGTACAACAAATAAAGGGAATAAAGAAATCAGAGACCCGTATGAATCCTTCAGTCCCAGTTTACACTCTTGGTATAGGTCAACTGTCGCCACAGCGCCTCTGTTCATAAATGTTACCAGTTTTTATAAAGTTTAAATAAACATGTGTCGCTTGGCTGTTCTCGCAGTGGTTTCATGCACGTGAGTTACTTTAGCCTCAAGATAAATGTACTCTCAACTACACTTAATAGACAGGAGAGAGAGTGCTGGGTTTATGGGTCATGTGGTCTAGGATTTGTGTGTCATAGTATTTCCTCAGGACATAAGGGAACACACGTGTTTTGTTATTTTCTCCTAAAACAAAGACGGTGTTTCATTGCCTTGCTCTTATTTGTAATACTGTAAAAGCGGTTGAAAACTCTGCATAAACTTAATTAAGGACTTTATTTAAGAAATAAACCGGTATTTTTTTTGTGGAGTTACCAGTCGATCTACATTCCTACCCTCACCTATGGTCATGAACTTTGGGTAATGACCATGAATAAGCTCATGAAGACAAGCAGCTGAAATGCGCTTTCTCCACAGGGTTGCTGGACTCACCCTCAGAGACGGGGTGAGGAACTCGGTCATCCAGGAGAGGCTCAGAGTAGAGCCGCTGCTCCCCCACATCCAAAGGGGCCAGCTGAGGTGGTTCATCTGATCAGGATGACTCCTGGACGCCTCCTACTTGAGGTGTTTCGGGCACGTCCCTCTAGGAGGAGACCCCGGGGCAGACCCAGGACACACTGGAGAGACCATGTCTCCCAGCTTGGCTGGGAACGCCTTGGTGTCCCCCTGAAGGAGGAGGTAGCTGGGGAGAGGAAAGTCTGGGCTTCTTTGCTTGAACTGCTGCCCCGCGACTCAGACCCCCAGAAGAGTGTGGCAGATGATGGATGGATGGATGGATGGATGGATGGAATTTGAGAAACAACAATCAAATGACATCTGTCCAGACTTGAACTACAAAGAGACTTCAGCTCCTTTCAACTCTGAATAGGACAAGCACACGAGAAAATATTTGGCTATGAGCTCTGACTTTCTGAATAACGATAAAGTGGACTGTAAGGCCAGACCTGTTGTGTTTGTGGTCCTGCCTAACAGAGCCTGTGGAGACATGGGAACACCAACTGTCTCCTTCTGGGCGTGTCCCTGAACTACTCAAGGCAAAGCTCAGCTGAGGTAAGCAGCTGATCTGGCACACCTGGTCTGGCAGCCAGGATAAAAGCCCTCCAAGGCAGAACTCTCCCCCTCTCTCCCTAATCTTCAATGATTGCTCACTCTTTGTTGGTTTTGGTTTAGTTTAGGTTAAGACCCAGCACTCTCACCATTCCCACACACCTACGCTCCCGATGAGCACAGTTCATATTTCAGTTCATTGTTTCCAGTAAACACTCATAACAAACCACTGCCGTGTCCTTTCCATTTTTGCTGTGGCCCAGAATCAGGGGCTTGTCTGGGAGCCAGCCAATACAGCGCCTCTTAGCTGTGGTCCTATTCTCATTTTAGACTCAATCAGCTGTTTACCACATCTCTAAAGAGTGCTGTTTTACCCACAACACAACAAGAAGGCCTGTGAGGTCAGGAGCACT
Source organism: Etroplus canarensis (assembly GCA_015106775.1). NCBI lineage: Eukaryota > Metazoa > Chordata > Actinopteri > Cichliformes > Cichlidae > Etroplus > Etroplus canarensis. The sequence goes on along the minus strand of VUQH01021011.1, from coordinate 13,742 downwards.
CGTTCTACAAGGTGATACCCTGGGTAACAGACAAATGAAGAGTATATATATATATATATATATATATAAGTCTGATTGTCTGGAAACTCACTGCACCTCGTCCTGAGCCCACTGGTCCTCAGAATAAAGCCAAAAGCTTAAAAAAGGCTACTGCTAATAAACTAACAATATTAATGTAAAAGAAGTGATAAACTGGACTGGAACCTTCAGCTAATGAGTAAACACATTTTATAGGCAGTTTAATACATAATTTAAAACAAATTCATTTTTCATGAGCTACAGATTAAAGGTCCTTCCACCTAATTCAATTCAATTCAGTTTTATTTATATAGCACCAATTCATAATAAAAGTCACCTCCAGGTGCTTCACACTGTAAGGTAAAGACTCTGCAGTATTAGAGAGAAAACCCCAACAATAAGACCATCCCCGATGAGCAGCACTTGGCGACTGTGGGAAGGAAGAACACCCTTTTAACAGGAAGAGACCTTCAGCAGAACCAGGCTCAGGGAGGAGCAGCCATCCGTCATCTGCCCCTACCGGTTAGGTGCGAGAAAGGAGAGCAAGGAGAGCAAGGAGAAGGTCATTCGTCCTTCCATGCAGTTGACAATAAAGTTGCAGTTGTGTAACTTCAGCATCTCCACTAGCAAGTGGCATTTACCAAACTCAAAATGTAAGTTTCCGGGTAATATCCTAATCCTTTTTATAGTTTAGAGTTAATCAGACACGGGATCTAGACACGACGTGTTGCTGAAGTTATTTGGTTTTTCACAATATGAAATTTCTTTTAAAGAATCTAAATAACAGAAAATTACACTAAACAGAAAGCAAAGGTTAAACTGGGTAGCCTGCGGTATTGTAGTACAGTTTAGAGTAATGAACTATTTTGGGCTGGGGACGGACAGCCTGTGGTGAGCATCAGTGACTGTCAGGTGAAGTCAAGGACCGCAGCAGAGACATTATGGTGCAAAAAGCATCCTGAACTGAATCCTGTAACAGTAAAAATTGTGGCAGCAGGGAAACGCTTTTCAGAAGTTTATTTTATGGCCAAGTCTGCAAACTTTTTAAGTTGTTTTAACTGATCGGTTAAATTTGACTGGCGCTTCAATTTGACTTGCTTCCGAAGGGGTTTTGGTAGCAGTCACTAATTTCAGTTTAACCCCAGCACTGCCGGACCTCAATATATCGATGTCCCAGATAAGGTTCGTGTACCACCGGTCGTCTATACATTGATCACTTCCCGTGTTTTCATTCACTGCCGGTCGCCTAGCTGGTCGTACAGCTGGCAGGACTAGGGTTAAGATAAAAGATGCTCTCTTTAGTATCACCTGTTGAATCCCACCTTTATCCTGTTGCTATACTTGCTGTGGGTTGGAAAACTAGCCACGATGGCTCAGGTTACATTGGCTTTTATAGAAAGAATGATGTAGGCTAACTCAACAATGAGGAGTAAACCTCTGTGCAGCAGCATGTCCACAAAGAATCTGCTGGAAATCACTCGTCAAATCATCCTGTGGTTTAATCCCATGCGACTCATTTTCCCTGATCTTACGGTCCCTCCGCCTAACAAAGCTCACTTTAACCCCAGTTAGGACCATTAGCTTTAGGACAATGATTACTATTAAATGTTGTTGTTCACCACAAATCAAACAGTCAAAATGTGACTTAACTGAAGGGGTTTAACAAAAGTTATTACAGCAACTCTCCAGTGTTGCTGTAGTGGTTTGCACACTCGCCTGACAAGCAAAAAGTCCCTGGTTCGATTCCAGGTGAGGACACAAGCCCCTCCCACCATGGAGGGTTGTGTCACAGGAAGGGCATCCGTCATAAAAAGCTCTGCCAATTTACCAATGCGGTAAAATCCGCTGTGGTGACCCCTTGGGGAGAATACAGGGGAGCAGCTGAAGGTACATTACAGCAACTCTTCAGGAATTACAGCCATTTTTTTATACAGCCCATCATTTTTCAGGGCTCAAAAGTAACTGGATAAACAAACAAACATTAAATACAAGGCCTGTTTGTAACGTTTGGGTGAAAATCGTTCAGCTGCTGCTTGTCCGTGGGTCTGTCTGCCGTCAGTAAGTGAAAAGCGTGGTCTGCTGGCTTAAGGTCAGGTGACTGACTTGGTCATTACAGAATATCCAGTGCCTTTGCCTTGAGAAACTCTTGGGTTGCTTTTGCAGTCATTATTTATTTACGCTCTGAAGTGCTGTACAGTCCGTTTTCTCAGCCTTTGGATAAACGTGAGCAGAAAGCAGAGTTTTGTACACTTCAGAATTAATCTGGCTACTTCTCTCAGCAGTCACGTCGATGATAAACATGACTAATCTGGTTCCACTGGTATGTGGCCCATATGCCCATGCTATAACACCGCCTCCACCATGTTTGACCATGGTCATCCAGGCCTTGTGCTGCTGCTGAGCTGGCCAGTGTAATCTCTCTTTATAAAAAATGTATCAGGTTTTTAATATGACCACTCCTAAAGTTTCAGCTAGCTCTCTGATAGGTTTATTTGGGATTTTAATGATGGCCTCCTTCAAGGGCATCAACATTTCCTTGGACTCCATATTGAGGGTTTAGAATCACAATCAAAATACTTCACTAATTCTAGGGGGGAAATTGCTTACATTGCAGACATGCCATTAAATATAAATAAATCTAAATATGAAAGATAGAAAATACAGATAAAAAGAAGATAAAACTATATGCAAGAGAGTCCAATGTGTAGCACAGGTGGTCCAAAGTTAAGCAATGTTATTTACAGTATATACACAGTACGGCAATAGGAAATAGTCCATGTACAGCAGGAGGAGCTGTAAAGTTTGATGGCCAAGTTCGAGTGAACATGAAGAAATGCAAGTTTAACATTTGGAATCGACTTAGAATCTTTTATCAGCTCAAAATGTCACGTTATAACAAGAGCACAGGTCTCACCGGGCCAGGAAACTGCAAGTCAGTCAGCTGTCCAATTACTTTTAAACCTCTAAACACAAGCGACCACAGAAATGGCTGCAATTCTATCAAACCCCTTAAATAAAGCTGAAACTCTGAGCTACAGTCACATTTTAACTGTTAGATTTGAAATCGTGTATGGTGGTATACAGAGGGAAAACAACCCAAAAAAAGTCACTGTCCAAAAACGTATGGACCTGACTGCACGGCATGAAAACTTCACGGCCTTCCACCTCACCGCCTTTTCTGTATGGCTGTCCTATTTATAAACCCCTCGGCCAGCTGGTTGTGCAAAGAGATCTTCATACCATTCAGTTGCCTGACAACGTGTGATGCACTAATGAACAATGGCTACAGTAACCATGCAGAGGTTCTAACAACACACACACACACACAGGCTCCAGACCCAGACTATGCATGGCACCCTGTCTGCTAGCAGCCTGGCAATGCTGTCCTACAGCCTCTTCTCTGGTTACCACCTCTGGGACTCAGGAGGGATTCCCCCTTCCCACCAGCTGCTACATCAGAGAGAAAACACACCAGCAGCACAGATGTAACAGAGTCACTGAAATACACCACATACTGAAGCCTGAAAAACTGGCTTCTAGTTAAAGCAGCAGTGCATGAATCTGATCATGCCCTGTGCTCCAGAATAACTTCTTTCATAACCATTCCCTGGCTGACACCAACTACTTGTCAAGTCTTATCAGTTCATGAGAAATTCCTTCCACTTTTCTCATAAATATCTCCCCTTTGAGGGGAGTTCGCCGTTTCTGCGTTCCAGCGAATGAAAACACGTCCAACTGGCATTTTATTTACTGTGACGTTTACAACAGAAGCCTTTTTTTTTTTTTTTTTTTTTGATGACATGATGGCTGGAAGGGAACGAGCTTCCTCAGAAAGTGTGGGGCAATCACAAAGGCTGAGCAGCGAAGTGCGCAGAAGACAAAGCAGAAGTAAAGACTGAGTGAACATGCAGCCCACATCCGCAGAGCAAAGGAAATAAAACATCTCGCTGTCTCTCTCTCTCTCTCTCTCTCTCTCTCTCTCTCACACACACACACACACACACAATCTCATTTAATGACTTAGAACAAATGTAAACAACTGACAAAGAAAGCTAACCCACATGTACATGCATGCACACTCATACACACACGCATGACCACTAACCTAAATAACAATAAAGTTTTGCAGCAGCACAAGCAAAGAGCTTTCCAGCACCAGGATTAAACCAGGTGGCTGTCACTTTATGACCATACATCAGTACCCTAGTGACAGCAAACTTTCCGAGGGAATGCTGACTTTGTATATTCATTCTGCATCTCTCTGTCAATAATCACCAGATTCAAAGAAGTAGTGCTTGAGATATCCTGCTCAACTGTCAGCCATATCTGGCGGAACAATCTGACAATCGCTAAAGCAAAAAGTGTAAAAAGCAACAAAAACAACCAGCTGTTAGAAGAAAACAAAACACATCACACAGCTGTTTTCTACATTGCCTTATCATTACGTTTCAATGTGGTATTAAATGATATGATCGTATCAATAATTACTAAATTATAAAGAAGAGGAAGGAGGAAACGTTTACTAGCTATCAGTCGTCAGGTCAGCCAGGGGCTGCATGCTCTCTGATGACTGCCTCGTCTCTGGCTGTTATGAACTGGGCATTCTCCCAGTTTTGAAATTTGAATTTATTGAATTTCAAATTTGGAGGGGCTTCCCACCTTAAAATGCTTCTCAAAAGGAGGATTTATATATCTGGGATGAGAGGAAAATTCAAGTTTAATAAATAAAACACTTATTATAATTAGTTCCCTGCAGCCACCATGAAACCACTGAAGGTATATCCCCAAAAAGCCCCAATGTCTTCACGAGTGCTGACCCGACCCGACCCCGCCTGATGTGATGAGAGGCTAGATGTCACAAAGAACCAACATATGCAGCAGTGAAGCTGATTCCATAAAAACTTGTCTGGGTCTGGTGAATGCCAAGGGAACATTACCTGCCTAACTGTGCCAAGTGTACAAAGTCTGGTGGAGGAGGAATAATACCACGGGGTTGTCTTTCTGGGGTTGTCCTGGGCCCCTTAATGCTTCAGCTTACCAAGACATCTTGGATAATTCTATTCTTCCAGGTTTGTGGGAACAGTTTGGGGAAGGCCCCTTTCTGTTCCAGCCTGCCTGCGCACCAGTGCACAAAGAAAGCTCCATGAAGAGGCAGTTGGATGAGTCTGGTGTGAAAGAACCTGACTGCCCCACACAGAGCCCCGACCTCAACCCTCTCAGGCACCCCTGGGATAAATTAGAATGGAGATTGTGAGCCTGGCCCTCTCATCCAGCATCGGTGTCTGACCGCACTAATGCTCCTCTGGATGAATGGGCAAAGATTCCCGCAAACAAACTCCTGAAGTCTTGCACAAAGCCTTCCGAGAAGAGTGGCAGCTGTTATAGATGCGAATGGGGGACCAAATCTAGATGTTGGACGGGATGTCACGAAAGTGCCTGTAGGTGGTCCAATACTTTTGTCCATATATACACAAAACAACACTCGCCCTCTCATTCATGAATTCTGCGAGCCAGCTGCTGAGCTTCTTAGTTGTGGTATGAAGTGTGTGTGTGTGTGTGTGTGTGTGTGTGCGCGCGCCGGCTGTCCAGATCCCCTTCTGCTCTCAACAGGCTCTTGTCTTTCACATGGCCCCCCCCCCACCCCCAAGGTCATCTGGGACGGGGGGGTGGGGGGCTGTTTATTAATTTTGTACCCAAGACAAATTCCAATTCCACTCACCCATTTGTTGCCCCCTAAATTTTTTAAAATAAAAAAAGATCTAAAGATCTGGTATAGCTGTAAAACGGGGAGTTGGTTTAATTTGTCATTTTCCACACTGAGTACAGAGAGCAGAGGCAGTTTGGCCTTCATTTCATAGTAAATATTTTGCTCACATTTGTTCCAAATCAGTCAGACTGGTGTTAGAGGATCAGCAGTGGCACTGGCTGACAAGGCCAACAATATGGGCCCAGACAGAGCTGTGGGGACCATGCATTAAAAAAATGACGGTAGTTCACTCCTGTCTTGACTGATTGAGGTAAAATCCATCGCACTGGTGTGCAGAAGAAAAGCACAAAATTGTGTCATTGCCCAAGTGCCTATTGACCTGACTGTACACGGCCATTCGATCTGGATCACAATAGCTTTTCCTGGCATTACAGCCGACAGGCTGCGGTCCACTGCTGCAGACAGCACCCCCCCACTGTAGCTGAGCCCTCTGCTTTTTCCTCCACCTTACTCTAGAGCATTAAACCTAACTGCTGCTGGTCAGTAACCACAAGGCCTGCCCTGAACTTCTTTAACAATAAGATATACAGCAATATAACGCAATTTATCACCTTTTTTCAAATGATGTCCCCAAAGGCAACCTTTGTGAATATCTGTTTTTCACATTGTTGCAAAGCCGGCCTAGTGAAGCAGCCAGACTGACCAACACTGTCCCTGACGTCTGTCGTGAATGAGAATAATGAATGAGTCTCATCCAGCTTAAGTGAAGGCAAATGTGTGGACAGCTGCTGATTTTACTGCTGTAGTTCTGAAGCATTTAATTTGTGTTTCAAGTTTTAAATTAGGATTGCGATATCTGGTAATCCTGCACTGATACAATATTGCCACACAAAATATGGCGACACTGTCGATTTTTTCAAGAGCAAGAGCTCCAACAGAGGGTTTTGCTAGGTGCTCATTTGAAAAGCCATTAAACCACGCAACAAAGTCACTACGTTTGCAAAAAATGAGGCACACTGAGGCACGATCATCTCTGCTGTAAGTAGGAAGGACGCCAGGTGGACAAACAGACAGTAAATGAAACACGGCACCACAACGCCTCATATGTAGCAGCAGTAAACACGTTCTCTGATCGACCAGGATCACTGTAGGTTGATAAAACAATAACGACATATATCGTGATATAACTTTGTCTAGGTTACTATATATCTCGATATAACCTCCTCCAGCATGGAGACAGTGGAGCCTGTGGTCTGGCTGTGTCACACTGACTGTTTCAGGAGGACCAGCAGCACCTGTTTGGGTCTGGGACTGTGGAGTCTTTCATTGCGCTTTAAAGGAAGGTCCTGCTTCAGACATTAAATCAGTGTGATTAAGGTCTCTGTGGGAACATGTTTGTCACACAGTTTGCAGTGCAGCTTCTCTGCTTCCTGTCAGACTTCCAGCAGCTCCACACACCCAACTCCTCTGACCCGTCTTCAGAGGCCCGGGCTGTGTCTGTCCCCGCGTCCCCTTCAGTAACGCTGACGCTCAGGTTTTACTTCATCATTTCCTCTATTATCTCTCGTCGCTCCCTCTCCTGAGATACCGCTGAGCATGGCCACAGAATCCCAAACATTAGCCCGTGTCCTGCCGCCGGCTGCTAAGCCTACGCCCAGCCTAACCTGACATGGCTGTAGCTACGTTCCAGCCACGCCATTGGTTCGGGGGGGGGGGGGGGGGGGGGGGACGCCCCTCC
>VUQH01021002.1:1511-36881 GCA_015106775.1 Etroplus canarensis | reverse complement strand
GCTTGCATTTCCTCATTTTTCATTCATTTTAAGTATTTTAGAATGTCTAATGCTCCTATGTATGAAGCACCTTGTAAATCTGGCTTAGAAAAGCACTACAGAAAAAAGTAAATCATCATCATTAATATTATTATGAACTGTGTAAACAACAGGGATCTTCATATGGAGACACATAAGTTCAAAATAAGCCTGAAATGTTCAGTTTAAAGGCATTTGTGGATTTCTGGGGAATTTTGAAACAAAAAGTAACCATTCATGTTATACTGAAAATGATATTCTTATAAAATATACTGAACTGCATTTTTTCAAGTAGACAAGCTGCACACTGGTGCATGATCTGTAAAGAAGTGTGTTTACTAATATTACTAAACTGATCTTTTTAATAATGAGCTCCTTACATAATATTTTAAATAATTTCAAGAAAACTACAGAAAATTCTATGACCTGTAAAATAAAGTTTATCAAAGATTTCAGTTCATGCAGGACTAAGATACAATTTCAAAACACCAGCAGGTACACCACATCATTTTTAATAAACACTTTTTGACAGGAGAAATAAATACAGAATTTTAGTATGAGCCCTGTTCTTCTGACAGACAGTTATACAAGACAGTATTTCAATACATTTTAGACTAAAAACACAATAACAAATGTTATAATACTTCAAAAGAGCAGCAATATTCTGACTGCTTACAAAACTTGAGCTGACAATGTTACATGACTAAAATGAAATGAACCACTGACCACAATCCAGACTCCGTTGTGGTCAAATCAAACACACCTATGCCTTAGTGATGTAACCCTCTTTGATTAGGAAGTCATAGATCTTGCGAGTCTTGTTGACATCGATCTTTATCAGCGCGCGGGCCTGTGCCAGTCGCAGCCCACCCTGCCGTCTGCACTCGTTTAGTAAAGCCTGCTTATACTCCAGGTAGGCCCCCGGCACCAGTCGCACCACCTGACACAACTACAACCACAAAATAAACACAGGGGTTAGAAGAGTTGCATTAGAAAGAAAACCTGTATAAATATTTCAGGCATCGGTATGCTACAGATAAAGTGCTTGTCAGATCATACACACCTATGTAGTACACCATGTAGACTCTACTTGCACTGTGACTAAAATCGGACCATATAGTAGTGTTACTTTAAATTGAACACAGCATGTTGGACACTTACTGTGAACTCAAAATAGCAACTGTAAGTACTGAAGTATGTCATTTCAGACAGACTGATTCTGCTCTACAATATCCGTCCTACTCTACAGCCTTACAGTTTGTGTAAAATATTTTTACATTTTAGTCCCATCATGCACTGACCAGCTAGATAAATGCTTAAGTGGTTACACGTGTTAGTTATATGAAAAAGAAAGTTCAACCTTTGTTAGTTCTATGGTTTTATGTATCAAGACTTAATAAAAAAAAATCAGGTTACCAGGTTCTAAAATTATTCAAATACAACCTTAGATGAATAAAAGCAGATTCCACTGTGCACTATTTATTTAACAAAAATGAAACCAAAATGGAGATGCTATGTGTGATTCAATAGCTTGCAGAACCACTTTTAGCAGCAATAACTTGGAAGAAATTGTTTTCTGTGTGACTTTATCAGTCTCTCACATCATTGTGGAGGAATTCTGATCCACTCTTCCTTGCAACACTGCTTCAGTTCATGGAGGTTTGTGGGCCTTTATTCATGCACAGCTCTGTTAAGGTCCCACCCCAGCATTTTCATGGGGTTGAGGTCTAGACTTGGACTGGGTCACTGCAACGTCTTCATTCTTTTCTTTTTCAGACATTCAGTTGCAGATTTGCTGCTATGCTTGGGATCATTGTCCTGCTGTGTTTGGTTATAACCAAACATGGCACTGTGCATTATGGTCAAACATCTCCACTTCAGTCTAATCTGTCCAAAGGACATTGTTCCAAAAGTCTTGGGTTTGTTCAGATGCAACTTTGCAAACCTAAGCTTTGCTGCCATGGATTGTATTTACATACATCTGAATGCTCCAGACTAGCAATCTGCCAAGAATGCACTATATTAATTGATCATCAGCCATCACACTGGCTGATGATCAATTAATATAGTGCATTTGATTAGCAGCACCTAGCTGCTACTTACCCTCTTAATTCCTATGGAAGCAGTAAGGATGTACTTTGGCACACTGCTTCTACATTTTGGCTTAGGTTTTATTAAATAAATAATGACATGGTGTAATATGTTATGTGTTGTTCATCTAAGGTGGCATATACCTCATTTTAAGGTCTGCTAAGGACCAGATGATTCTTTTATTATGTCTTGTTCACAACTAAACTAAAATATCATGTAAACTGTTGCACCAATCTGGCACACCAGTTGAGTAAATGTGTCTGCACCAGTAAATCTGCTCAATCATTTGAGAAGAAATGTCAGGGAGCCCAGGAAATGAATATGATGCAGATGTACAATTGTAAGCAGGTCAAACAATTATTTGAAGCATTATGACCCTCAGTCTTTCTTTGTCAGCATAGCTTTACCTCTTTCTCCCGTTCATTGAGCTTCTCTGTTCCCGGTAGTCCGGTCAGGTTGAGTGGAGGAGCGCTCCGCCTACCTGTTGCTGTGGAGCAAAAAATTCAACAACAGTAAAACAGAAATACAGCACCAGTCTACACTTCAGAGAACATAATAGCAGCCTGACAACATGCAGTTAATTCCTTTGCATGGAAGAGATGGGAGAACAAATATTTACGGTGTGCAAATTGTGTAAAAATAGCCATGTGGGAGTGTGCGCTCTGGAGGTTACAGAAAGGCAGTTAATTTGAAAGGGGGAAAAAAGTAAGCTAAATATGCATGTAGGGACCTATTTTTGAGCATATAAATGGAAGAGTTGTTTGCATTAATGTGCCTGGAGCTATGCCAAGATGACAAAGAGAGGACAGAGTACATAAGGAAAGGTGAAAAGCATGGTCATACCTGACACTGTGATTGTTGTGACAGCTGGAGTGATGCCAGCGTCTCTGCAATCATTAAGAAAAGCGTTATTATCTCTGCTGCCTTGTTTACATACACGCACATACACACATCCCACTTATACACAAAGCATCTCTGGGCTTTCTTTCACTATTTTCGCTCCAGAATCAGCAGCCAAAAAAGATGAATCATAGCACACAAGATTTTTTTAAGGTAGAATAATTGGAAGAACTTGGATAACACCCAAAGAAAAGAATGAAAACAACAAGAGCAGCGATCCATTAAAAAGACTAAAAATACAGCAGAATGTGGTGGAAGTGAAGTGCACTGTAATACAGCTCAATTCGTCTCAGCTCAGAGTGATGACAGAGGTCAGCGTCTCCGGGGAGCACGCCTTCACTAGCCCGTCTATTACAAGCTGGGCAACAAGCAGGAAGTTTAGAGCCTCACATTGCAGCCTGCTTGCTGAGCCACTGCTGACAGGCTCTGCCATCCTGGATGTACTGGAGCACGTCACACAACATGGTCCTCTTCCTCCGCTCGTCTTCACGCATCCGCTTCACCCGCTCATAAACTTTGGCACCTGAAGCATCACACAGAAAGGTGAATAAAAAAGGACTCAAAATAGTGCCACACAAAGAAACTAATCTGGAGATCATAATATCATACACTGTTTAGTCTATAAAAAGTCAGAAAAATATTAAAAATGTCCAGCTCAAGCCAACACCCTCACTTTGTTGGATCAACAGTCCAAAAACCAAACACATTTAGTTTACTATCATGAATGCCAAAGAAAGCCCCAGGAGTCTGCACATTTTTAGCCTTTTTGCATAACAAATAAACTGTTGAGCTTTCTTTTGCGTGCCACACATCAACAAGCTAGTCCTAAGATTAAAATTCCAAAAATGATCCAAACACTGTGATAAACTGTTCTGCTGGTGCGGCAAATAATAACTGAGCTGATGTGAACTGAACTCATAAGAAAGAGCAAGTATGAATATAAACACATTTTCTTGCTTATGCACAAAACTTTAAAATGAAGTTTTGTTCAAGAGAGGAGGGAAGGAAAAGGTCAAACTTGACTCACTGCAGAAAGACTTGATCCCTGCTTTCCTGTACTCCTGCAGCCTGCGGATCTCTCTCCTCAGCTCAAATTCCACTGAAATGAACAAGAGATGAAGGAAGTCAAAAGCAAACCTGTACACACTCCCTGAACTCACTCACACAGCTGCAGTTGTACTTCATCCAGCACAATGAATAAGCAGTTTGTGCTTTTCAAAACAGCTTCACTTAGGGTTCATATATGCTTAGATCAACATCTGGGATTTGTACGGTTTGAATACTGCTGAGAATAAAACAAAAAGTTGGTGGGAGTCTTTTAGAACTACAAGAATGTCTGAATTTATTACCATACTGTTTCGTGTCTTTACTGAACACACTGAGAAATTATTCACAGTGCAGGCTGGAAAAGTAAATGAACCTCAAAGAACCTCCTTTAGAAGAACAACCTCCATTAAATATTTTCTGCATCTGCTAATGAGACTTGCACATCACAGAACCAACACAAAGTGACAAACAACCCCGCACTGGCACATTCACACCTATAGCCAGTTTGGGAAGTGGGAGGAAACCGGACTACTCTGAGGAAACCCTTGCAGTCACAGGGAGAACACACAGAATGGCCTCAGCCAAGCAGGAGGCCTGAAACAGGAACGTTTTTGCTGCCCAGGAGTAACACGGCCATTTGAAAATGAATTTTCTAAATTTTCAACCATTTAGTTGTTGTTTACTTGGGTCATTGTTTTGTTGCATCACCCAGCCTCTCCTGAGCTTCAGGTCATGGTCTGCTGCCCTGGTATTCTCAATCTAATTTGGAATTCATTGCTCCATTAATAATTGCAAAGGGTCTCAGTCCAGAGGCAGCAGAGCCCAAACCAAGATGCTCCCTCTAACAGGACTCATAGTTTGGATGAGGCTTTGGTGCTGGTATGTTGTGACTTCCCCCCCCCATGGCCACAGGACAGCGTCAAAACAGTGTTGTGGAACATCTATTTGGTCTTATTTCATCTTTTTCTTACAGTGGACACATGAGCACTTGAGATTTCTGCAGTTGCACATGCTCTTTATCCCCTTTTTTGCAGGATGCCCACCTATAGAAACAGTCATGCATTTTCTTTATTTTCATCTTCATCTACATTTTCTCTTACTGTGGACTGACAAAGTGCTTTCAGATTCTCCCTTATTCGCTACAGTAAGTGTTCACCACAACAGATGAATCTGCATGGGTGACTTTGATTGATTGATAGTACTTTATTAATCCCCAATGGGGAAATTCGACTTGGCACAGATTTTGCAGCAGGTACCCTTCCTGACACAACCCTCCCATTTATTCAGGCTTGGGACCAGAACTAGGAGTACTATGGCTTGTGTCTCCTCCTGGTTGTGAACCAGGAACTGTTGGCGTGTGAGGCAAATGTGTAAACCACTTAAATGCTTCCGGAGCATTTTTCACCTTGGTGCATCTCTGCAATGCTTCGTCTAAGTTCCTGTAAAAGTTGTGATCAAGGCATGGCTCATATCAAGTCAATCGTAACTAATAACAGGAAATCTTTCCAGTAGATAGACTTTGTATAACTTCATTTATGGGAAGGGTCACCTCTACAATCCTGTCATACATTTACTTAGTTTTTAAACCTGGAGTGTGAGTGATTATTGAGTGAGTTCAGTAAAAGTTCGAGGGTTATCAGTTTAGTCAGACTGTGTTGGTCTGTAATTGTGAGAGTCATTATAATTAGACTGCATTTTATGAGCAATCAATGCAGAATTACTGATTATTCAAGGACTCCGCATAATTTCAATGGAACTATATTTGCTGTCATACTAAATCTATATAAAGATTGAGAAGACTGAAACCAACCCTATATCAGCCCATTTATCTACCTGTGTGCTGGGTGTCCAACTATAGCCCAGGCACAGGTTGCTTAGCTTAGCATAAAGACTGGAAACAAGGGGAAAGAGCTAGCTGGGCTCTATCCAAAAGGTTTAAAAAAAATCCAGTCAGCATTACATCTGAAAATAAGAAAACTGATATTTAAATGGAGGTTATATGCCTGAATATTTCTTCGCAATGAACTGCAACTTTCTGGAGTCCGCTGGTTGCCAGGGAACTGCAACTATCTGTGTGATGGCAGATTGCCGTAGGTTCAGAGATATCCAAATGAGGGCAGAGTTTCAGAAACCTGACAAGTCTGTGTCAAAAATCTTTGCTAACTAACAAAGACTTTGTTAGATTTTCCTTTAATTTGGACCGAGAAAAAGAGAAAGGGGTCTGGCATTACCATCCCACAAAGATTAAAAATAACCTCCCTTGAGGCTGCAATCATCTAGCAATGCCAAGGCAGTCTGGCAAAAACTGGGTAAATCGATTCTCTGTGTTTGTGACTGTTGCAGAAATTGCATGTAAACCTGCCGTGTGAACTCAGCCAGCTACTAACGTGCGTGACTTTCGATGAATTTGTCATGTTCAATTGGTCCAACCACTCTGGCAAATCTTCTCATGACATCATACAGCTCTTGCACCTCCTTTGGGTAGCATCGCTCCAGCACTACCAGAGAGAAAGAGAGGGTAGAGAGATGTGAGTAGGGAGAAGTTACAAACAAATATAAAACTGAAATATGAAAGGAAAATCTACCCAGCTTTTAGATATGAGCAACTTGAGATTTCTTGTGCATTCTAGGTGAAGTAATTTGGTTTCTTTTGTGCAGTTAACCACCAGAGAACAGCCGTTATCATGCAGCTCTGGACCAACACTGGGCTTGCAGGCATGTAAATATTACTAACATTTATCACAGTCATTCTGTAGATGCACTGTTAGGATCCCTTGAGGCTGATGCATGAGGAGAATTTGTATCTTGTAGCTGCTAAATGGGCTGTATGGATCTGTACTTTTATCAAACCACTCATGAAATACATGAAACTCTCAACACTCCCTATAAACTCCAGACTGTACAACCCGCGTATCAGGATGAACCCAACGCCCTCAATTGTAGACCGGAATAATAAAGTTATTGGAACTGCACTTCATTTATAAACCCACAATTTTTTATGTGATGAATATATATCTTCACCAGAGGACATTAAAACAGTAATGATTTAGAAATAAACTTGTTTTTTAAAAAAAACAAACAAAACTATCCTGCCATATGGTGATATGCAGGGTATACACAGGACAGGTCGCCAGTCCATCACAAGGCTAACAAAGAGACAGACAATTCACACTCACATGCAACAGTTAACCTAATGTGCATGTCTTCAGACTGTGGAAGGAAGCTGGAGTACCTAGAGAGAAGCCACGCAGACACAGGAAGAACGTGAAAACTCCATACAGAAAGGCCTCAGCTGGCTAATGCATTCAAACCCAGGAATTCTTTTTGAGGTAATAATACACCACTGTGTAACCCCTGTGAAAATCTAGAAATGAATTCAAAATCCTCCTCCTCACATAACAGGTCCTGAATGATCAGGCCCAATCATATTCTTGACCTCAAAGTTCCACATTATCCCATTTTGCTCCCAGAGTGCAAGCTCACTTGTGGTTCATAGACTTTCCAAAAGTAGAATAAGAGGCAGAGCCTTCAGCTAGCAGGCTCCCTTCTGTGGGAGCAACTCGGTTGCCCTCTCTACTTTTAAGATTAGGCTTAAAAATTTATTTTTTGATAAAGCTAATAGTTTGCAAGGGATCATGTGATCTGAACAATCCCTTAGTTATGCTGTGTTGGGCTCAGACTCCTGAAGGACTGCTCATAATGCACTGAGCAGTTTTCTGCATATGGTCTCCTTTAATTTGTGTTTTGTCTGATTTGTTGTCATCTCTTTCTCATCACCTAGTTCCTGCAGATGGTTACCCTTCCCCAAGCCTGGTTCTGCTGATGATCTCTTCCTTTTAAAAGGATTGTTTTTTCTCCCTGCCTTCACCAAGTGCTTGGTCATCAGGGATTCTGGGATCATTGATGTTGCTTTTCTGGTGATGAAGCCTCTTTATCTTAGAATATAAAGCATTTTGAGATGTCTGCTATCATGAACTGGCACAGTATAAATAAAGTTGGACCGAAGAGAAAAAAATATGGATTCCAATTTTGATTGTAATTTTAAAGTAGGTGACAAATTAAAGGAAAAACTAATGTTAACTATCATAGCTAGGTGTTGTTTCAAAGTGTGCTACTAGAACAGCTTCAATGTTCCCTAGGAATACCCACATTTCTGCCCAAAGTCCCTGGAAATTTTCCCTCAGACTGTTGGTTGCCTGTTTCCATTGGAGACTAAAGCCTGCACATCAAAAAGCAAAGGCTGGTTTTACATATTTTTTTCACGCAACTCTGCTATACATCATCGCTGTCCATCTGTTGTGTACCTTCTTTTGATGGTGGTGGAGAGCACTGTCCAACAGATATCCACTGTACTGAAATGTGGTGACTGCAAATGCCAACGCAAATGATTCACATCTTTCTCTTAATCATGACCCCTGTGAATGGGGGCCCTGTCATCATGAAGTTATCACAGAATAAAGGCGATCACTGGGATCAACTTTGTATTGATTTGCAGTGACTCTTCACTCTATGGAGAACAAGTGACAACAACCCATTCCACAGCCTAACAGAGCCACTGAATGCCCCTCACTTCAGGGGACAAAGGTTCAGATTTTAAAAAAATTTTGTCATCCACCTGCAGACAAGTAATGTGATAGCAACAAAATTACAAAGGAGTTTCACCTTCAGACTGTTAAGGTCAGACAGAGGTGGCACACTGACTAATTGTTTCTGCCCACAGACTGTCTTTACAATAGAGAGAGAGATGCGAGACAACCTTCATCTGACAGAAGAAACCACTGACAACCTAAACAATCATGTTGTTTTTGTAAATTAACTGCTCATTGCTGGTTTTCTTATTGAATCTAAATCTTAAGTACCCTAATTTAATTCTCACATTTCTATACATTGCTGCAATAATGGCTGCCCTAACAGTGCAACAATTTATTGAAACATGTACAAACAAACGGAACTACAGTACATAAGACAAGAACAGAGTTTTATTCTAATGGGCTTTACAGTCTTTCTTTCTTTCTTTTTATTTCAGAAATAATGTAAAACATATACAATAATTATATGAATGACATTAAAACCAGGATAACACATAAAAGTGAGACAACACTTGTTTCCAATGTGGTCCTTGAATCAGTCGATATTTGGTATGACCACCTTTATTCTTCAACACAGCCTGAACACTCTCAAGCAAGCTTTCTTGTCTATACTGTTCATCTGCTGTAGATAGGCCTGCCACTTCTTCTTTTGTCCTCCATTTATCAAGATTCCTCTGTTTTGTTTTTTTTAAGGACAAACTGAACACCACATTGAGATATACCAAGTTTTTGGTTAACAGCTCTTTGGGAATCACCTTGTTTGTGCAAAAATATTATTTCATTTACTGTCAAACAGTGTTATCTTTGGCATTTTTGCTAGATTCAACTAAAGAAATGGAAACTAATTATGTGTTTTTGTGACAGTCTGCTACTAAAATATCGCCTAAAGATAAAATTCAAAATTGATTCTTTGCTAAGCTGTCTTCTATGTGTAGACACAACACTGATTCAGCCTCTGTTTGGTGCCTTTCTTATGCTTGAATGATTCATAAGTCAGAGTTGAGTGGCTTAACAAAAAAAAAGTGTTCCTCTGAAAATGGTCAGGTACAAGGACTGGACTGAAAATGAGTGAAAAAGCAGCCAAAGTCCAAAGAAAAACTTTGAAAGACCTTCAGAAAGCCTGGAGAACTACTGCTCAAGATCACTCAAAAAATAACAAAGTCTGGCTCCTTGGAATCAAAATATAAAGAAATGAGGGGTGGCTCCTGACTTTTGCAGGGCAGCAATCTCGCTGAATCGAAAGACAACCCTGTCCCTGTGATTTGTCACAGTAATGCTCCACTGCTATGTACTCTCCATGTTAAACTCACACTCTGAGGAGCTTGTTGAGCATCATCATGTGAAAGCATCACCTGTGTTGCTGAGTAACAGACAAGTGTCAAGGCCAGAGAGAAAAACTGCTGTGTGGGTGTGAGAGGAGTGTGTGTCTGTGTTTGTCGGTCAAGCTCCATCGTCAGACTTCAGCATGTGTGTGTTAATTAGCAGCTCAAATCTCAGGCACAACACATGAAGTCATTCTCTGAACAAAACAGGGAAAAATGTTCATACATCCAAGGAGGCATCAATGCTGGACCTCTGCATGCCTTCATGTGATCAGCACACAAAGTGAATGCAAACAGTAACACAACCTGAATCATTCAAAGTGGTGAGCTCTTACAGGACGTCAAACAGCTCGAAGTCCAGAAACAACAACGCTGGTCATTCTGCCTCCAGCAGTCACTGAGACATGATACTGTGAGCCTCCTGGGCTCAGATACTGCTTCCATTATTGCATGTGACACACACACACACGCACACACACAATCTTTGACAGTCTCCATGACAACCAGTCTGCAGCTCTACAGCTACTCTGAGTTCCCTTTTGTCTCGAAAGACTGGGGAGATAAGGGAAAAGGAGGGAGGAGGGCTAACTGGAGGCTGGAGGATACATAAATAAAACATGAGGGGAAAACTCTTCAACTCCCAAACCACAGACAATTTCACAGAGCAACACGCAGAGATGTAACAAAGGGCAGGGTGGTCGCACATAGTTTAAAAGACACGCTTTAATTGGACAAATCCATTCACAGCAGTCCTGTCTAATGTAAAAACCCCTGAGATGCAAAGAATTACATTGCCGAGCTCACTGAAATCCAACCTGTAACAGGTGGATCAATAAATAGAGCTCCCTCCCCCAGCACATTTCAGCCATTATGCCAGCAGTGCTCATTACAGTGGGATCACAATTATGCCATGGCACACTCGAACCAAGAGACTATTCGTAGCCTCCATTGTAAACACAAGCTCTGTCAGTTGCCACACTTCAGCTACCTGAGGGGCCACAAAGGTTAACAGTGGTTATTACAGTGGAGTTGTTTGCATGCATCCATAGAAACCCTCAGCGCTGATTTGGCTGCCAGCTATCACATGAGCTGCTATGAATACTGTTGCAACTGAGTCTGATAGAGTTTTAGGAGGGGACTCACTCTGGAATTTCCGTAGGTTGATCAATCCGTGGTCTCGGATTATCCTGAAAGAAACAAATGCGTATTTATAAATATGTATTCTACTACTGATTCAGTTTGTGAAGTTAAAAATCCAACATATACCACTTGTATGATTGCTTATCGAGGCTGTAGTTTGTGATGCTGTTGACGTAAACTATCTTTTACTGACAGACGTTTTTATTACTCTGTCCATCACATTTCTGTGAGGTTACACAACACAACTCACCAGCATTACAAACTAGATCCTCCAAAATGTTCTCATAGCCTAACCCCTTTAAAGCAATCTGTAACCAAAACTGAGCATCAAACCTTCATGAAGACTTCATGACTGAAAGTGTACTTAACAAACTGGCACCCAAGTGCTCTGCAGGTTTTGGTTTAAACTGTTCAATGGCTGTATTTGAGAGTGTAACTTCCAAGTTTCTATGGCAATTTGAATTTTTAATAGCACATAGATATACACTATATGAATGAAAGTATTAGGCCACCTACACATTACACCCACAGGAGCTTTCATGCTATTCCATTCTAAATCTATTGTTATAACATGAAGTTGGTTCCCAATTTACAAATATTACATCTTCCACTCTTCTGAGAAAGCTTTTTACAAGGTCCTGGAGGGTCTGAGGGAATTTTTGCCAATTTATCCAGAAGGGTATTTGTGAGGTCAGACACTGATATTGGATGAGAGGGCACAGGACAGTCAAACTCATCCAACCATGTCTTTATGCACCTTGCTGTGTGCACTGGGTGACGCTGGAACAGAAAATGGCCTTCCCCAAACTGTACTTACAAAGTTGGAAACAGAATTGTCCAAAATGTCTTGATAAGTTGAAGCATTAACATTTTCCTTCATTGAAAATAAAAATGTATGCAGCAGTGAAGTTGATTCCATAATATCCCTGATTCTTTTTAAAAAATGTATTTTGCTACGGCAACAGCAGATGGCAAATTTGGCAGACATGACATGGTGTCACCATGAAAGTGTATGAACCCACCACCAATTTGGTTTTTGTTTCGTGCAGCTCAGATGAATAGTTACAGAGATACGGCAACATTTTAAAGAAAACATCACCTGCTGGCCAATTCTTATTTTCAAAATGGCTGAAAATCTAACCAGTTTCAGATCTAACTGAGATCTTTCACTGTGCCAAAGTCCTGCGTCAAATAGTTTTTTGCACTAATGTGATAATGCAAAGGATTTGAAGCAGGGCCAATGATTTCATCATGTCCCTGCTTTTCGGGGATATAATTCAAAGGCCTAAAATCATTTATAGAATGTGAAATATTGAAATATGTTAATATAAAAGCTTTTTACAGCAATAAATACAGCACAGTAGGTACTCAGAGGAATTCCATTTCTAGTTTTAACATTGCCTGCAAACACATATAAAAACACTTTAAAACCAACAGTGCTGTTGATACATGAAGAGGGAATATTTAGAATGCTTGGAAAAGAAATTCAAGGCTTCTTAATACCTTTTAAAAGCCTGTTTCGAGGGGACTGAGTTCAGTGCTCCTTAGGACCTCAAAACCTGCAGTTGCGTTAAAAAGTGTGCTCTGAGGTTCAGGGATAGAGCTCAAGTTCTGATCTTAAAAGCCTTTCTGACAAGCTACAAGTTAGCAGAGATAAAACAGGTTCAGGGATAGATGAGGGAGCTGGAAAACACTCATGCCCTCCCTGTCAGACATGCCATTCCAGGAAGCTCAGGGAGCATGAAGTCATTAAAAGTGATTTACTGAGGGATACATTGCAGCAAGGGCTGTCTGTGTATGTCCAGGAATGACGGCTAACAAGATAAAGACAGACTAACACTTTTAGAAACACTTAAAAATTAGTGGAATTAGCCATTATTACTATTTTTTCTTAGTCTAAATCCATGGCATCAGAATAACGCAAAAGACCCTGGAGTCCACGATGCCATCTTGAAGTGTTGTACTTTCCAGAACATAGTGATAATTGAGTGCACTTAGTTGCCATTTCATTAGGTACAAAGAACTTTAGCCAGCAGTGCTGCTATAAATGAAGTTTCAGATACAGCTGTATGACCATATGTCACCAAACTTAACTCGATAAAGGCGAGATAAATACATTATAACAGTAAAGAGAACTGACTGTTATTTGGGGTTTATAGCGGGCTGTTACATGAGTGTCTGCTGGGTGTGATATTGGAAGCCTCGCGGATGAACTACAAGTTAGAATAAATAAAACAGGGATCAGGGAAAGACAAGTAGGAAGATGTTCTCTTTGTAACCCAAATTCACAAAATACGCATAGTATATATAAATATGCTTTAAAACATTTTCCAAACTCTCCTCTGGTAGGGAGGCTCAGTGTGCCTAAAACTGGGCAAAATGTCAGTTTGGCATTCACACTGTTCACCAGGGGATAGACACACGTTCCTAATTTCCAAAAATATATTCAGGGTTTGAATAGATGTTCCCGCAGCTTGTAAGTTGCACCTGAATGACTCCCCGCGACTTGTAATGAGGGCCTGAAAAAAAGACTTAAATATGCAATTATAATCAAGCTGCTGACTTTGTGAGAATCCCTCTCAGGACTTGTGTCTTGAAAGAGCTTTTAACAAAATAATAAGGTTTAGATGAGAAGTTATAAATATATTAGCATAATGAAGTCATTAATATTAAAAAGGAGCAGATGGGGGGTTTGGAATTGTTAGCGTTGTTAATTTTAATTCAGTATGAAATGCATTCATTCAACCTGAAAGTATAAAAAACTAGCAGTGGGAATTGAGGCTCCAAAAGGTCAAAAGAAAAGCTTATGATGCCATCTGCTGACAGAGTGGGATCATTACATGACGCTGATGTATTAAAAAGGGACCTACTTCTTCCTCCGTTGTCTCTCCTTTAACCTTGAATGATAGATATCAACAACTGCAAGCTTCAGTGCTGAAAAACAACATAAATGACACAGTTATTGTCATTTTGTAAGATAACTGCTGTGGTTCACATCATTTTTGTTTAGTTATTAAAAAAGACACACTTTTAAAAAAAAAATCTACCCACCATGCAGAATGTCCGAGTCATCATCCACAAAATCAATGTCTTTCAAATCCCATTCTGCATAGTTGTCAAACTCCTAAGTAAGATGGGAAACAGGGATTTTAAATAATCTCTCAGCATGACTGAAGTTTACATGAAGCTAATCAATGATCAACAATCCATGAGAAAAGAAAAGCAAGAGACGGATGGGACCTGGGAAACATGGCTGAAACAGCGACATTATTTTCTGGGCCAAAACTGGTCATGGTATGATTTGGAACCATAGATGCAGAAGTTGCTTCCATGGACAGTACTATGAAGACGTTTTGAGCCCTTCTTATTTTTAAAGGGAATGAGTTTCAGATATTCATCTGCTATAGATAGTTTTTCCAGACCTGCCAATTCTTTTGTGCTCCACTTTTCCAGTTTCTTCAAATTTTTTAAGGGCCCACTGTACACCACGCAGAGATATGTCACATTTCAGCTAACAACTCTCTGGGAATCACCTTGTTTGTCCAAAAATACTATTTCATGCCTATCAAACTGCACTATCTTTGGCATTTTGGTGGGGGAGAGAGAGCTTTGGAATTTTCAAAATCTGAGAACAAGTGATGTGTTTTTGCAACAGGTTGTTCATACCAAAGTGTCTAAGATACCATTTACAGTGGGTTCCTTGCTAAGTTGTCCATTACGTGCAAACAACACTGATTCATCTCTTGTGCTCAGGTACAAGGACTGGGCAGAAAATGAGTAAAAACCTTCAGAAAGCCTGAAGAACTATTGCTCAAGACCACTTTAAAAGTTTTAAGAAAGTCTTGCTCCTTAGAAGCAACATATACAGAACTGAGGCGTGACTCAAGACTTTTGCACAATACTGTATTTGTAAATTCTGTCTCATGTGTTGGGTGGCGAACTTAACCTGTCAAACTGTCACAACCATTGCCTCTCTAAATCTGTGGTGTAAGCTGGTCAGTGTGAGTCAATCAGCTCAGTAAGATTAGAAATGAGCTCCTCAAAAAGGAGGTCTGAGTTTGAGTTGCTCCCCAGCCAGCGTCTTTTTATGTTCTTCCTCTTCTCTAGAGGTGGATACACTGAAGCAAGGTTCTGGCATTTCCTTTCGAGAATATTCTATTTTATATTGTTGTAATTGATAAAGGATAATATGAAACAATTACTAAACACAAACTTTCTTTTGCTGGAAAAAACAAACAAAGGTGTCCTGTTAACACTGAAAAAATACATAAAGTGGCAAACTTGCATCAGCACAACTTTCATTTTGGAACTACAGTAATTTTTCACCCATGACTAGACACTGAGAAAAGAGTCAGCCAATGGTGACTCAACATTAAAATGTTAGCTAGGGGTGAGTAACTCACTGTAAAGCTGTTTTCACAGATGCACTGCAGCCCTAAACATTTCTAGACATCACCAAATAGAGGTGTATGTGATCAGAAATGAGTTTTTAACCTGCCAGCTCCAATACTGCAGAGTCATGCATGCCGTTTCTTGCCTGCTCTACCCAGACGCTTCCTTGACTAAACCACATGGAGTATTTTCAGCAGTGTGAGCACATCTAAAGCAAACTATTCCCTACTGTGTGCTACATTTGAGAAAGATAAACAGTTAAAAATTGTTGAAATTGACATGATTTTGACCAAATTGTCACAAATTTCTTGGTAAAAAGGGCTTAAAACAGCAACAAAAGAATGAGTCACCATTTCAGCGACATCAAGTGGCAGCTCCACTGGTTTATTCTTGCAGACACGTCATGTTGGCAAATATGGACTGGCATTTATATAGCCCTTCTCTAACCACTCAAAAGCACTTTACAAGCCACACTGACCTTTTCCATGCGTAAATTTATTGTCTGCATTTAAGCACTATCTACCATGCAAAACCATGGTGCAAGACAAATGTAGCCCCTCACCTCCATGAAGTCTGCTCTGGCAGGCATGTATCCAGCCATGTCTCGAGACAGCACCGAGTCAAATGTGGGTCGAGGGGGATCATCGGTGGCTTTGGTATCAGAGAAAATGTTGCAAAATAAAATACAATGTCTCAAAAATGTACAGAGATCAAAAAGACATGAGTATCACCTCCAAATGTTATAAATTTTACAGTCAGATATGTAACAATGTCTCTGCCTTTAATTTCCCTGCTGATTCAAGAATAAGACACTGAAACACTTGTTGAGCACTCAAAAACTATGACAGATGGAGACCTGAAACTTGCTTGAAAACAAGACAAGATCCTGACTCACCAACTGCTTCTGTCCAACTGTGACCTTTAGGCTTGAGGTCTGATTCCACTTGAATTTTTATATTTTTAATACTATGGTCTCTTGAAGACCACAGTATGAGTTGTTATAACGTTTAGAACTTAATCTGAATATTGCTAAAAAAAAACAGCAGTGGATTACCCTCTAAAATTAAAACTGTATTTGGTTGATTCTTCAATGACAGTGAAGAGAAAATGAAGGTGGTAAATAACATGGGTCCATACGTTTAAAAGGAATAGCGCCCTCTGCAAACCGAGAGTCTTTTGTTCTCCGTAGGCTGAGCAGGGTGGAGGAGAAGAGTGGATTATTAATGAAATTCTTCATGTAGTGGCTCTCACACTCCTCTTTGGTTTTAGTGCGCATCTGATATGCAACATCTTGCCTGAGGAAGACAAAGATAGGGAAAAGAAAAGATAATGTGTGTTAGTGTACTACACTGAAGGAGAGGGAGGTTTGACTCGGCTGAATAGTTTCATCAAAAAATAACTGGAGGGTTTCAAACAATAAGCTTTGCCAACAACAATACCGTAGTGTAAGATTGGTTCACAATTCCAACAATAAGTCATACTCATTCCTAGTGAGTGCTGGACTCCACCAGGGTTGCCCTTAGTCATCAACTCTGCTCATAACTTTAATGGACAGAATTTCTGGGAGTCACCAAGGGGCAGAGGGTGTTGGATTCCATGGTCTCTGGATCACGTCTCTGCTTAATAAAGTGGTTCTGCTGGCTTCACTGATTCATGACCTCTAGCTTGTGGTCTAGTGTCAAGCATCTGGAATGAGAATCAGCACGTCAAAGTCTGAGGCCATGGTCCTCAGCTAGAAAAGTGTGGAGTCCCCTTATGGTTCAAGAATGAGTTGCTGCCCCAAGTGGAGGAGATCAAGTATCTCCTCCACTCCACTCAAGTTGTGTTAACAAGTGAGAAAAGAAAGAAATTGGACATTGCTAGACAGATTGGTGTGGAGTTTGCAGTAATGTGGATGTTGTACCACTGTCTCGTGGTGAGGAGAGAGATGAGCATTAAAGCAAAGCTGTTGATTTACTGGTCAACCTATGTTCCTACCCTCACCTATGGCCACAACCTGTGGGTAGTAACCAAAAATGACTGTAGAAAAAAAGTGGTCGAAATGAATTTCCTCGAAAGGGTCTCTGGGCTCTCCTTTAGAGATAAGGCGAGGAACTCAGTCATTTGGGAGTGGCCCAGACTTGAGCTGCTACTGTTCCAGGCAAGAACAACTGGGAGGAGACCCTGGGACAGATCCAGGATAAGCTGGAGATCTCAGTTGGCTTGTGAGCAACTCGGTGTCCCACCAGAAGAGCTGGAGGAGGTGGCCAGGGAAAGGGAGGTCTGGGCACCTCTGCTGAGACTGCCGTTCCACCATGACCTGAGCCCAGATAAGCATCAGAAAATTAATGTATAGACAACAATACAACAATGTTACAGTATTGGTTAAAACATCAGTTTTATTAGGGAAAAAACCCCTAAGAATTCTTTATCTTGACTAAAATTCTTAAAATATAACCATTGTTTATAAGGCATCAGCAAATCAAATGTTTGAGTTTCATTCACATTTGGGCCTGTAAGTCAAACAATTAATATTTAACTTTGAGCAAACAGAAACAGTATGTGAGCACAGCAGTGCAGAGTGGTGACAAACCCAGAGTTTCAAGCCCAGGGCTGTGAAACTCAATGTGAAGCTAAAAAAAGCAAACAGTGTGGGAAGAGGCTTTTTTTAAAATGAGGTTGTTACCTATAATTGAAAGGAAATTTGAAATCAGGGAATGGTACGTCATTATTAAGAGTGGGAATTAAGCCGATTTTTAAATTGGTTACACTTTGTGTGAAAACCAGCAGGCCTTCACAACAGCCTCAACATAACTTCTTTAAAGTTTGAAAACATTGTAGAAACAGCATGAAAAAAAGGCTTGCATGATTCTCAAGAGCTAACCTCCAATACAACACCCAGAAGATATCATACACAGTCACGTGAAAAAGGACTGTGCAGTCCTGCAAAAAACTAAGTACACTTTTACTGCTTCCATAGAAATTAAAAAGGTAAGTAGCAGCCAGGGGCTGCTTATCAAATGCACTTGATTAATTGATCAGCAAGTGTGGTGCAGTGTGCTGAACTGGATCATTCAGGTGTGTGTTAAATCAATGCCACAATTCTCCCATGAGTGGGCGTTCACTGCAAGGTCAAATGGTGTAATGCTCACAGAAATTACAAAAAAAGAGAACTGAGCCTCTCTTTCCCTGTTATGGGAAGTTGTAAACAAGCAGTGGAAAATAGACCATCGGTGTGGGACAGATGGCAGCAGTTGGAAGCAGAGCAGTTCTGCAGTATATTGATGCATACATATTTACAGTATATATACACTACCAGTCAAAAGTTTGGACACGCTTGGAAAATGTAAAAAGTTCACATATCATGAAAGTATGGCATTTAAGTAGAAGCATGTACCTCCTCATCTTAAACAACTTATTGAAACAAAAGCCAACAACAGTGGTGGGTGTACCACAACAAAAATGTCAATGTCTCAATAATTGGTCATGTGCCCTTGATCATCAATTACAGCTTGACTTCTTTGACTCTTCCAGTCTCTCTGTTGTGACCTGCTGATGACACTCTGTGACACTCTAAGCTCAGTGGCCACTTCCCTCTGAGAACATCCTGTTTGAAGCCTCGCAATGGCGAAGTACTGTTGATCAATTGTTAGGTGTTGTCTTGGACTCATGATGTCAAAATGTGAACAGCATGATGAAGAGGACTGTTTAAATACCAATTCTAATTGCACAAGAAAATGTATTGATTGACTCATGGATCAAACACCAGCTGTGAATTTTGTCGTTAAACACCTTGTTAGAGAACAGCAAGTTATGTAAAAGGTACTGAAACACTGAACAGTTGGACATGTGCATTCAAAAGTGTAGAGAAAGTCAAATTAAGTTCACATGTAAACGTTATTGTGCATTTTAGGGACATCCTGAAATTTACCAGAAAGCCAAATATCCTTAACTTTTGGTAAGTAGTGTATATATGTGTGTGTTTGTGTGTATATACACACACACAACTGATAATGTAAGAGAGGCAAGGCTGAGATGGTCTGGACATGTTAAGAGGAGCGATAGTGGATATATTGGACAAAGGATGTTAAAGCTGGAGCTGCCAGGCAGGAGGAAAAGTGGAAGACCACATGCAGAGGGTTGGTGTGAGGGAAGAGGATGCGAGGGACAGGGTGAGATGGAGACAGGTGATCTGCTGTGGTGACCCCCAACAGGAGCAGCTGGAAGAAGAACTAGAAGAAGAAACACACGCACACACAGTGAAGTCTGTGAGGAAATCCTAACAAACCAGTAAACCACTAACCAGTTTCCAAAGCCACAGTCCATTACAGCCTCAAGCAGCGCCATCTCTTCCTGTGCCGTCCACCCAGGCTCCAGCACGGGGAAATCTGAGGTCTGTATGAAGGAGGTGAATACTGCGGGTTCATGCTCAAAGACTGCCACATAAGAGCCTATTTGTTTTTCAGTTTTATTTCACTCACCATGATTTCATATTTGTGATCGCTCTGATGCTTCTTGTACTCAAATCCTCTCGTGAAACACTAAAGAAAATCAACATCTTCAGCGTCAGTCAGACTGGGCGAATCTGGAGGTGATTCTAAGTCTAACAGTATCTGTCACCCACTCACCTGCAGGCACAGCAAGAAAGGTGAGGGTCCACATTCTGCACATTTGATGTACGGCTCTGTTAGGTACGACGAACAACCTCTGCACGGTGGTTTATCAAAAGGATCATCTGAAATCACGTTTTCAAACCCAGTAATGCGTTACAAAATATACATTTTTTTTATTTTATTAAAAATAGCTTTAAACCAAACAAACGGCATATAATTGACATCAGAGCTAGCTGGGCTAAACGCCCCTGTAATATAATATTACCACACACTGAAAAGCTGCTGAGAAGACTGTTAAAGCGGACAGTAAACAGCGTTAGCATCGCCACATGCTAACGCTAATGTTAACAAAGCAAAGCTAGCTCAGTGCAGCTAACCCGAGAAAATAACGCCAAAAACGAGACTTGCGTACACTTTAAAGCTGCAGTGCTTACATGTATATGTGAGATACTACAAATACTTACTTGCAAACGATGCTAGGCGGTCCATGGAATAATACTTAAATTAAACTAAGACCAGGATCGACGTTTTGGTTCAATCTATTTTTCAAAGTTTACAAGCGACCCTGATGACGAAGGCAGAGCTAGTAGAGCTCAGATCGCTCGATAGGTACCGCTATGGATGAGGAAACAGACTGACTTACAAATATTGGCGATTTTAGACAAGCACTACTAGATTTCACCTTAGCATCCCTAAAAATAACAATAGTGATAGTAGTGATAATTTACATGTTATTTTCTGACTTTGTCTTCTATGATCTCTAGTGAGAGTAGTGAGTAGGTGGACGAGAGTTTGGAGAGGTGGAGGTATGCACTGGAGAGAAGAGGAATGGAAGTAAGTAGCAGCAAGACAGAATACATGTGTGTTAATGAGTGGGAGGCAGGTGGAATAGTGAACAAGGAGTAAAGATAGTGAATGTGGATGTGTTTAAATACCTGGGGTCAACCATCAAAGGCGATGGACAGTGCATGAGAGCGGTGAAGAAGAGAGTGCAGGCAGGGTGGAGTGGGTGGAGATGATTGTCAGGGGTGCTTTGTGACAGAAGGATAGTGGCAAGACTGAAAAGGAAGGTTTACACGATGGTAGTGAGATGTATGATGTGTGGTTTGGAGACAGTGGCACTAAAAAAAGACAGGAGGTGGTGCTGGAGGTGGCAGAATTGAAGAGATTTTCACTGGAGTGACCAGGATGGACAGGACTAGAAAGGAGTACATCAGAGTGACAGGGTTGGTGTGAAGGAAGAATATGCAAGGGATAGAGTGAGATGGAGGCAGATGATCCGTTGTGGCAGCCCCTAACACGAGCAGCGAAATAAGAAGAAGGAGAAAATAAGGGTACTCTCGTAATTCAGTTTTGAGCTCTGTCCAGTTGCATGGACTTAACTGTTGCGATGGACTTCATGATAGCATTTTACAGGACTCATATCATTCTAAACATGGCATGAACAATATGTCTGCTTCTACACAGAAGCAACAGACTATATATGTATAAAAAAAAAAAAAATGTAAACGTTAAAGCAAATCTCTTACTAGTTTGCTTCTGCACAGATGTATGGGGATGCGGCCTGATTAGCCAGCAGAGTTTTACTTTTGTATTTTCTAATTAATTTTCATTTTTAATTCATTTTGAGTTTTTCTTTTCAATTCAGTTTAGTTTGAGTTAGGGGGTTTACTTGTTTCAGTTTAGTTATTATTGTTTGAAAATGCTTAGTTTTAGTTTAGTTTTTATTAGTTTCAATGTTAGTTTTAGTTTTCTTAATTATTATAAACTGGGTGGTATTTTTCAGAGGAAGATTTAAGACGTTCATATTCAAAATTATATTGCAAACATAATACTTTGTGAAGACAGATGACTCTCAGTCATCAGGGTCTCAATAAACAGATGCACCAAAGCCTCATAAGACAGGTTATCTTATTAAATTTGACAAAACTGACAAAGACTAAAACTAATGCTATCCCCTTTTTATTTTTATTTCATTTTAGTTAGTGTTTGGAGCACACAATATCATCGTAGTTAGTTAGTTTTAATTTTTATCAAAAGTCTAGTTTTTATCACTTCTAGTTTTACTTTTTAGTTTAGTTTTAGTTTACCTTGTTAGCCAGTGTCTGCATTGAATGATCCAACTTTAATTGCTTGATGATTTGATGGACTGCCCCTATGTAGTTAAGAAACTGAAACAATACAGCACATTGCATGTTTCCCCCATACTGACAGAGCAGAGCTTCCACTTACTTTGGAGAATTCTGGCTGTCACGATTGAGTCTGTTTTATTAAATCACTAAAAGGTCCACGCTAAAACAGGCATATTATATTGAAATCAGTGATTATTCATTCTGAATTACGTATAGATGCAACAATAGACCATCCAGCTAATTTGGTTGCTTTTGAAAGTTACACTGTTATGTGTAGCTAATCAAAGGGGTAAAATGTCATTTATATGTTTGCAAACAGCATATTTTAAAAAGAAGAGGCGCACCAGGTTATTGCAGCTGCTACTGATTTTAATTATTTTATATTGCTGGATAGCTTGATCTATGAATTAAATTTAGATGAAAATATGTACCTAAGTCTTTAAACTAAATGATATATTGTGCAAAGTACAATATTTGCATCCAATCTGAATGCAATAAATCTTTTTGAACTTTCTTGCTTTTTCAGCCATTTGTTGCCTCCATGCCAACTTTTTGGGACCTGTAGCAGGCATCAAATTTGAAATGAGGTCATTTAGTGGATGAAGGTGTAAATTTCCCAGTTTGAACATTTGTTATGTTATTTATGTTCTGTTGTGAATAAAATATTGGCTCATGTGATTTGAAAGTCTTTTAGTTTTTATTTTGTTCAAATTTAAAGAACGTCCCAACTTTTCTGGAATTTGGGTTGTATTACGAGTACATTAAACATGTACATCAGTAAAATACAGGAATTACATTCCTGCTGGACCTATCTATGCTTTCATCCAGTCTTGCTATGAATTCTAAGATTAACAGAACTTTATTCCAATGGGACTGGTGAGGGGACAGCAGGGAAGGGGAGGACAGTTCCTCCTCTGGATGTGCGCATGCCAATTATGAAGCATAAACCAATTTGAATCACTTTTACCTGCTTTGGTGCAAATGAAAGGGACAAGAGGTGCACTGGAGAGGCAACAACAAGATAAACCCCAAATCTGGGAATGGTCTTGCAGGTGGTGTCCACTGACCATTGCTCTCTCCTTATTTCTCCTCACTGATTTTTTCCTAGTTGTTCTTTCTGATAGTCTCCTTGTGACTACTTGTAGCATGAGTCAGTACCCACAGCCCATTCAGGTTGCACAGGTATAGTTCAACTCTTCCAGGATGGCACATCTATATGTGTCATCACAAGCAGGTTTATTCAGTCTCAAATGTGTGGATCAGATACCTGGAGATGGACTGTTACATAAGGAGAGCTGGACAGGCTTGTAGAAGGGCATCAAGACAGCAGCAGGAACAGTATCTGCTGCTTTGTGTGAGGTGGAAAAAGAGGAATGCTGCCAGAGCCCTACAAAATGACCTCCAACAGGCTACTCATGAGTGTTTCTGACTAAATATCAAGCAGCATAATGTTTGCCGCAGCGTCTCCAGACTGTACATCTGTGTGCTCAGCGTGAAGCCGATCTCATCTGTGAAGAGACAGACATGGCAGACCTGGACATGTGCCACTAAAGTGCATCAGGCCCTCGAGCCACCCTCATAGTCTTTGTTTATGACAGTTTGGTCAGAATCAGTTTGGCTGACTGATGGCTGGCTCAGAACAGAAACAGCCAAAAAAACTAATATATTTAGCTAAATTAGTTGCACATTCACATGGAAATAAATTATAAAGTATTTGATACAAATTCAAAGGAAAAATAATACATAAATATATACATTCAAGTGTTAGAAATGAACAAACATGAAATTAAATGTATTTCTGATATTATTTTTGATGCATTTAATGTAATCTATCATCACCTGAGTCATTTATTTATTTTTTTCATCAGTTTTTTTTATTTTTGCTCTTTCAGTCCACCATACAAAGCACCGTGAGAGGAATAAAATTCAGTAGTTTATTCATATTTTTGTTGTACATGAAGGAGAGTCCATAAATAAATAAAGCATTTCACAGATTTCATTACTGTAAGTGAATGATGTGTTGCGCTTTTCCTCTTTCACCTCAGTAAGGAGAAGCAGTTTTTTGATACAGCCTGGGTTCCAGTGTAGGACTCCTTTAATCAAAACAGTGTTAAATAAAATTACAGCATGTTAGTAGGCTGGACTTATCCTAAAAACCTTCTCATTTAGAAAAAAATAAATAGTTAACTGAACAAAATTATCTTAAGTTAAATGATATTTGCATTAACTTATATATTTCCATCACTCTTCATAGAAAAAAGCAACTACAGTCATTCTCCATCTGACCACAGGGTGCTGATCTTGCACTATTTCTTCAGTGAAAACAATGAACATCATGCAAGTCTTTGTCTGCTTCTCAGCACACAAAACCACCTGAGTCTCGTATAAGCAGCATGTATTATGCTGAATAATGGAAAGAAAGATCATAGATGTGGAACCTTATACACAACACCCCTGTCCTGTTTTTGTCCCCCATAAAATTCCTCCATAAGAACTGCTTGCCCTGAAAATGACTTGAAAACAGCTCATTCTAATGCAATAAATATCTATGATTCCAGATATTTTCCAGTGCCTTTGTCCAACTTTGGCCACTGAACCAAATATAAACTCCAGCAACTTAAGAGCGTCCCCTGTGACTGCACTCTAAGAGACCTGGCAAAACAAATATTTGAACCTTGATGTGTTAAACTGCAACTCCTCTGCATGGATGAAAACCACAAAAAGTAAGAGGGGAAGAAATGTTTTTGTGATATGAGTGAAATGATCCTCTGATTTAGTACAGATGTGAAGGCAGTAGCTGGGTAAAAACAGTGCAGGCTCTGGTGTACTGTTGTTAAACTAGCCCTGTCACTTTTCCTTAATAGCTGCTTATGAAATTTACACAGAAGTGTAAACTTTATCACATTTTAAATGAATTCTACTTGACTCCAAAGTGTGCTTTATTTCATTTGTTAAATCTAAACAATCTTCACGGCAAATACATTCAATTAGAGCTAAAAACATAAAGGGGATATAGTAAGGCTACCAAAGTGCACACTGGGTTAAATCTGCATAATCTCCTTTCCTCTTGTTACCCTGAGCCATATCTATGAGGACGATCCACAGTGACAAGCGCGTTCAGTAGCGGCATACCCTGCGTCCTATCTCCTGACCCTTTGGGGTTGCACGAGACCTCTGGGGAGAGACTCAGACAGCATGAGAGCCCAGAGCAACACAGATCCATGAGTAATGACAAAGTGGCTCTCTGACAGACTGTGCATAATAAAAAGACAGTTGCACTCTCCCTCTCTGTGGACTTTCCAGCTTCCTGCCAGAGCGGAGTTTATTTAACAATCCTGTGAGAGCGTTATGATTTATTTATCTTTAAAAGAGGAACTTCTTATTTCTGTGTGGTAGTTAGTAGTAGAAGTGGTGTATGGATGAAGCCAAGCCTCACTCTGTATACACTTACAACAACTGCTTTTAAACACTGAACTGTTTGTTCCTGCAGGATATACAGTATATGATCAAAAGTATGTGGAGATGCAAATAAATATACTGGTCAGAAAGTTTTTTCTACTCTTTGATCTGTAGGATGTCAGTGAGAGGGGATATCCTTGGTCATTTTTATATACACTCATGGGCCACTTTATTAGGTGCGTCTTTCTAGTACCTGGTTCGACCCCTTTTGCCTTCAGAGCTGCTTTGAGTCTTCATGGCATAGATTCAAGAAGGTGCTGGAAACATTCCTCAGAGATTTTGGTTCATGTTGGTGTGATAGCATGCAGTTGCTGCAAATCTGTCAGCTGCACATCCATGATGAGAATTTCCTGTTCCATCACATCCCAGAGTTGCTCTATTGGATTGAGATCTGGTGACAGTGGAGGACATTTGAGTACATGTCATGTCCCAGAAAGCAGTTGGAGATAATCTGAGCTTTGTGACATGGCATGTTATCCTTCTGGAAGCAGCCACCAGAAGTCGGATAGGCTGGTCATAAGGGGATGGACATGGCCAGGTAGGCTGTGGTGTTTAAAAACATATTCACTTGGTACCAAGGGGCCCAAAGTGTGCCAAGAAAAGATCCTCCACACCATTACACAACCACCACCACTCTGAACCATTCATAGAAGGCAGGACGGAGCCATGCATAAAATTCTGACTCTACCATCTGAATGTTGCAGCAGAAATCGAGAGTCATCAGACCAGACAACATTTTTCAAATCTTCTTTTGTCCAGTTTTGGAGAGCCCTTGAAAGCTGTAGCCCCATTTTCCCATTCTTAACTGAGAGGAGTGACACCTAGTGTGGTCTTCTGCCACTGGATCCCATCTGCTTCTAGGTTTATTGGATCGTGTTTTCAGAGATGCTCTCCTGCATACTTTGATTGTAACTAGTTGTTATTTGAGTTACATGTTACATGTGTCAGTGCTGCATCTGCATATATTAATGTCAATGTGACATTTGCACATATCTTTTGCATGTTTATACAATAGTCTTTATTTCTTTATTAATACTATAAACAATATTTGCACATTCTGAATATATTGCCACTGTGACAGTGTTGCACAACTAATTGCATCTCATATTCTGATTACACTCTATCCTTTTGTACACAGTGCTTGCTTTATTTTATTTAGTTATGTTTATTCCTTTATTTCACTTTAGTTAGTTGGTTATTTTAGTTGTGTGAAGGGAACTCACAAAGTAAGAATTTCATTGCTCAGTGTAACCACAGTGTTTTTGTTGTATATATGACAGTAAACTTCTTGAATCTTGCCTTCCTATCAGCCAAAATAGTACAGCCACTCTTCTCTGAACTCTGACTTCAACAAGTCATTTTCGCCCAGAGCACTGCCGCTCACTGGTTGTTTTCTCTTTTCTGACTATTCTCTGTAAAACCTAGAGATGGTTGTACAGGGAAATCCCAGTAGATCAGCAGTTTCATAAATACTCAAAACAACCTGTCTGGCATCAACATGCATGTCACTTTCAAAGTCACTTAAACCACCTTTCTTCCTCATTCTGATGCTCAGTTTGAACTTTAGCAGGTCCTCTTGACCATGTCCACATGACTAGTTGCTTCAATTTCTCCTATGTGATTGACTAACTAGAGATCTGCATTAGTTGAGAAGGTATACCTAATGAAGTGGTCATGAGTGTACTGTTCAAACATTGTGTTTGTGATAGGCAGCCAATCAGAAGCAAGTGGCAAAGGGAGAGGAGTTAAGACAGCTCATTTCAGACAGAGGAAATTGCCCAAAGCTGCTTTATTAGACTTCAAAAGCAAAAAATATAAGGCTGGAAATGGACATAAATAGGAACACCTGTAACAGCTTTTGCTTATCTGAAATGTATCTCCACAAAAATATAGTAGCTATCAATTATTTTATTATCAGTTTATCAGTTTGCTGATAAACAAACTGTTTATCAGTTTGCTGATAAACTGATAACTGATGTTGGGTGATAAGATCTGGCTTGCAGTTCACCCAGTGAGTGTTAGATAGGCCTGCCAAGATTGTTCACAAACAAGTGAAAAAAAAACTGGCTTTGTGCAAGGAGACCATGACACGTTAAATTAAGGAACACCCTTCCCCTAACATTTCAAAGCTGAAAAAAATGTGGTTGTGCAAAATATTATTTCATTCTGTAGCATTAAGAGTTCCTCAACATGGATCTATAACAAGTGGTCTAAGCTAAATCATGAATATGCATACTGTGTTTTGAGCTGTTTAAAAAAAACCTCATGTCCTCACAGATGATGATAAATTGATATGACAAAGATAAAAATAATACATGCATACTAAAAAATATAGTTGCTGGCATCTCCTGTTGCCCAGTTTGTACGAGGACCGTGCTGTAGCCTCCATATGAACTCAATTAAGCAAATCTCTCACTGGAAGCCAGTTTGAAATGCCAGGGTCAGCATATGTGGGAGCATACTGTATAAAATCACATCTTGGCAGAATCCATTATCCACATGGAGACTAACAAAGAAAATAATGTCAGCCTCGCAGACTGACTCCCCTACGACGGCCCCTGCTGCAGCATCACTGCCTGTGGGCAGACAACCTGCTGTCTCTCGAGCCACATGCCACCCCCGCCTACCAAGAGTCTCTCTCTGTCTGCCTTCGCACCCAGAGTAAAAGACCTGAAAGACCAGGCGTACCCCTAGCCCGCAGGCCTCACGCTGCTCATGTGGATCAAAGACTGAGCGCCTTGGGGTTTCTCAGCAATAGAAGTGTGCCAGATTATACAGCAGACAAACAAATGCGCCCCCACCCCATTACATCTTTAAAAACTCCCCCAGTCTCTGCCCACTTCTTTTGCTCTCAGTAAAGCACTTCCCAGCTGCTGTGATTTGAATATGAGGGTCCGGCTGAAGAAAAGAGGGCATCTGGCACATGCTTTAGAGGCTAACAAAAAACGCTGCTAAACTGCTCCTGTCATGGAAATGTTCTGAAACAAGATTAAACATCTTTAAGAAATCAAAGAGTTAAAATGGACACAATCCCTTAAATAAGTTTGGACAAAAGACAAAATGAGGAGACACCTGGGCAATGTTAATACCAACGCTACAGTTTGTGAATGCTACACATTGGGTGCTTTCCTTTTAATTTTATAGCTAAGAAGATAATATTTTATTTTGATTGTGTAACTCTCTAAAGAACATTTCAATTCAGATTCATAAAGCTACCTGCCTCCATCTGGTCACTGATGCTAATTAACATACAGTTGCTCACAATGTTCACAGGAAAAGGAAAGTTTTTTCACTTTTTTCCCACTAAACTGAAAACAATATGCTTGTTTATTTTTTTACAGTATCTTGAGTACAAATAGTCTCTGGGTCTTTTATTTATGTTTTGCAGCATTTTGAAATGACATAATACACACCATTAACCCCTGTGTAGGTTTTAACTAAATGAACGTGCCTTCGGCTGCTCCCTTGTATTTTCCCCATGGGGTCGCCACAGCAGATTAATCCACATCAGTAATTTGGCAGAGGTTTTACAC
This sequence comes from Etroplus canarensis, assembly GCA_015106775.1. Taxonomy (NCBI): domain Eukaryota; kingdom Metazoa; phylum Chordata; class Actinopteri; order Cichliformes; family Cichlidae; genus Etroplus; species Etroplus canarensis. The sequence continues at coordinate 7,666 of VUQH01021002.1, read as the reverse complement.
CAGATGCCCTTTCTGACACAACCCTCCATGATGAAAGGTGCTTTTGTCCCCACCTGTAACACAAGCCCCTAAAACCTCCCACTGCAGTAGAAGATGCTTTATGGGACAGTGCTCTTTGACGTTGAAGATGGAGCTGCCATGCAGTAGGAAAAGAGGAAGACCACAGAGAAGGTTCATGGATGTAAGTGAAGGACATGCAGAGGGTTGGTGTGACAGAAGAGATGTAAGGGATAGAGTGAGATAAAGGCAAATGATCCACATTGGTGACCCCTAAAGGGAGCAACTGAAAGAAGAAGACCATCATTTTAATAATATACTGTATCTGATATACTTTTGAAAAATCAAGATGTAGCCATGTTTTTCTAAGCTTGTCAAAAGCTGATTTTTAAAGATGCATGCTCCTCACAGGACAGCCACACTACAAACATAATTTTGTAGAATATGATGCATTACTGTACACTGTAAAAAATGTCTATAAAATTACAGTAAAAAAACTGTCAAGTGGCAACAGTACCTTCAGCTGCTCCCATGTATTTGTATTTCCTTTGTGTTTGAATGTCACCACAGTGGATTAGTTGACAACAGTAATAGACCGTAAACTCCAAAATAGTATATTACCGTTTTAGAGACATTAAATTGCCATAAATCAAAGAACAGTACATAACTTCACCATATTTTTTGCGGTGAATCACTGGTAACCACAGCTGCCAGTAATTTACCTTATTTTTTTTAACAGTGTAGCTTAAACAGAATGTAAAGTATCTAAAATCAGCTAAAACTTAAACATCTACAGCGGTAAACTGTGTAATCCTGTAACTTTAGTTTTGATATTTTAAACATGCCTGTAGTACACAGTTTTGTGTAGTGAGCTGTTTTCATAATGTGGATTTGCTACTTTTACTAAAGGAAGAGTTCTATCTGTCCACATTTCACAATCAGTTTCTGGAAATATTTTGATTATAACTGTAGAAGTAACAATATTTCACAGTTTCTCAAGAAGGAGTGAATACACCCAGGAATAATGGAGAAAGATGCAGAGGCTGTCGAGCAGACTGCACAAAATCACAAAGTTGTACGTTTTAATCATGTTCAATTTGTCTCTTTTTTTGTGTTAAACAATGGAGGAAGATTTCTGCAAAAGTCACCACACTCCACCGGCAAATGCAGTACAAATCAAATGGTTTAAAGTGATCGTTATTTCATTGTTTTACTGTCTAAAAATCATGATCGAGTGAGCTTTTTGGTGGTGGCCCTGAGAGTCTCATGGCTTGCAGTGATAAAACACAATCAAACTAAGAGAAACTTTCCAAATTGACAGCATGGGAAGTATTTTAAATAAATGCAAAGTGATTAAAAGGCCCGCACAAATAATTTAAAACTGCTGTTGAGCTAAAATAATAAGCTTTTTATTTAAACATTCTGATCACATTGTTCAGATATTTTTCTAGGTATCCGATGCTCATCTAACTGCACATTCAACATTTTTAATAAGTATTCCTTGCCTCTCTCCTCCATGAGGCTGCATTTTATCACCTTTTTTCAACCTGTGAAGATTAGTTTATTATTAACAGCAGCAAATCCAGCTCTAGTCTTTGCTTTGTTTATGACCCAGCAGAGGCCACAGAAACTTTTGCACACAAGTGGCCCTAATATTGACAAAGGGAGCAGGACATTTCTGGCAGGAAATGCTCACACAGGACAAAATGACTCAGGATGGAGATATGTGCCTTTAAACAGAGAGCTGTTGATGAAACTCTAGATAAGAATCACATTTTGTCATTGTAGGAGCAGCTGTTAAACCTCATTTTCTGCATTTCCCACGACTTCATTTAGCCTTTACAGAGAGTTTTGAGTGAAGTGAAATGGCTTTTGACAGAAAGCACTTGACACTGCTGCTTCAAATGTAAGCACAGGCAGTGAGGTAATAAAGAAATTAAGATGTTTCTGAATTAAGTATCAATCATGATACAGACTGACCTGACTTCCTTTGAAAGTACTCGGGTACAGTTAAAGAGCATCAGTTCATACGCACAGATGACTCCCCCACAAATGTGTCATCAGTTTATTTTTGCTGAGCGAGAGGTTCCCCCTACATATGTTCCTCCTCCCTTTGAGCTTGGTGGATGTCCTCTCCTCACTCCCAAGGTAACACAGAGGAATCAGCACAGTTCAGGAAGGTCAGCAAGTGGGTGTGGAATGCAAGTCTTTCCCACACTGACTACCTCGACACACAAGCACTAAGAGAGCATATGTAATTCTTCAGTAAAACTGGAATTCAACCAGATCCAAAAGGGCTGCAGTGTCTGAAGATGTGTCGGGTTTACGCAGACATAGCAGTAGTGGTGGAGGAAGCACTCCAATCCATTAACTGAATAAAAACACAGATGCTTGAGCTTGTCCAGCTGAGAGGCTAAGAAGAAAAAGCCCTAAATTCAAAAGTCCCACATTATAAAATCCACAGATCAGTAACAACATTAAAACCAGATAGGTGAAGTGAATAAAGTTGATTATTTCATTGCAACAGTGGATTCCAGTGGATGTTATTTTGACATGTACCACCCAGTTAAACATCGTTACAGACTAAGCCCCCCCCACCCCCATCCCAATGGCAAACACAGTCCGCTATGGGAGCTACCTCCTTCAGCAAAGCAAGTCATCCCAACACAACACAACCAGAGCATTGATTATGTAGCAGGTCATCCGGCACATGATCCACCATAATTCACGGGTTGTTGTAATATGTGAAGTACAGAAAGAAGGTAAATAATTTTCTTGTCATTGGTTGGCTGTATTGTACGAACTAATGAGAATTAAGATCCATTGAGAAGTCAGTGAGGTCATATGGAGGACAATGGCCCTAGTTACTGACCAACCCTAACCTAGCTTAAGATATTATTATGCCTAAATAAATCTAATGACAGCTTTATGCATAGCTGGCATAGGGATACATGTAAACACACCTTTTATAAACATTAAATCAAATCACATCAAGTTTTATTGTCATGAACACAACAAGGAAACATGTTTCCCTGCGCAATGATATTCTTACGTTGAAGTTCACAGTGAATGCCAAATAATATAAAATATACAAATAAAAGTAATAGGATACAATACAATAATATAAGAAACATGTAACATATAATATAGAAATATAAAAAATATAAGCATAAACTATGCAACACTGTACATATAGTGCAGAGAGCAGTAGGTGTGCAATTATGCATGGCAACTGAAAATAATAAGACAGTTAAGAAGGCAGCATGTGACAGATGCAACAGAAATATAGACATAACTGTAAATTTATGTACATATGGTCCAGATGGCATTAAGTGCCTTACAATCCAGACCAATACTCTTAAGAGTAGCGATTCTTGTGAAAATGTGAAAGTGCCCATAAATTGATAAATATGACCTTGATCGCAATTTGACCCACTAGGTGATCAATATGTTATATAATATAAGTTTCGCTAAAATCCTAACAATACTGTAGAAGGAGTAGCAATTCTTGTGAATTGTGGATCCATGGCATTAGCTTATTCATCCTTCAGCCAGATCAACCAAAAAAAACTGCTCAAGAACAGCCTGAGGAACATGAATAATAGACTGGCATTTATTGAGCACTTTTCTAGTCTTGCTGTCCACTTTAAGCACTTTAGAGTACAAGCCACATCTCACCATACAGTCATGCATTACTATTCACTTTATCCACCTCACATCTACAGCTAATTTAGAAATGCTAGTTAACCTAACATGCATGTCTTTGGACTGTGGGAGAAAGCCAGAGCATCTGCGAGAACTCATGCAAGCACAGGGAGAACATGCAAACTTTACACAGAGAAGCCCTGGCTAGACTTCAAACTGGGAACCTTCTTGCTGTGAGGTGACAGTGCTAACCACTGCACCGCCATGCTGCCACAGAACCCAAGTTGTTGAACTGGCCTGAAAAATTCCCAGATCCAAATCCAATCAATTATCGGAGGGATATGTCAGAACAAGCCTGATCATCTGAGGCCTCGCAGCACAACCCAGAGGACCCAAATGATCCAATGCAAATGTCCTAGTGCCAGGAACTACAGGAAATCTTCTGAGGTTCATGGCCCAGTGGAAGAAAGCTGTTGTGGGAGGGGGATCTATGCAACTTTAGGACTAACAGGCTAATGGGTCTACAAGTGTACTCCACTGATTCCACTACTAATCAGTGGATCAGAACTAATCATGTCAGTGTTTTTATTTAGTGAAATTGTCTCACTAAAAACCTGCAGCCTGATACAACTCATGACTTTGTTTTGCTTTTTGTGAAATATTAGATCAATTAACTAAAGATTAAACTTCAAAAGTTAATGTTTTCTTTAGCACAAACTGTAATAACTTGGGTGATGCTGTAATTTTTCATCTGCACGTTATTTTCAGTTTCACTTTGTTCAACATTAATACTGAGAAACCAGTTAAAGAGGTATCTTTAACATAAAATCCTAACCTGAAATGTTAAGTATGAAGTAACATTAAATTGAAACATCCAAGTAAAAAACCAAAAAGAATAATAATACTTGGATTACTTTCCACCACTGCAGGGTAAATTTCAAAGCCTCTCTCAAGAGTGGGAAATGCTGGGCGAGCTGAGAGAAGAGATTTGTGTGGATGAAATGCGGTCGCATACATACACACAAAGATGATGCACCCCACTGAGGCCGAGCTGTGGATGGAGAAAGAACTCCCTGTGTGAACCACCGTGTTTCCTATGTACCTCTTACGGCAGAGCGGATTTACCACAACACTGTCAGAACACATCAGCTGCTGCAGCCCTGATGGCCTCCACTCTCGGGCTCTCCCAGCTCAGCCCTGGAGAGACACCACAGGCCTGTTGCTTTAGTCCTGCTCCCAGCAGCCTGCTCAGCCTGCCTAGGTCTCAGCACACTAGAGAGGGCTCCCTAACACAATATCCCCCCTCAGTTTAATCTGCGGGAAAAATGATGACGTGCATTATGCGTTATCCACGGTGGCGCTTGGGAGACTAGACAGAAATAACAGTGAAAGGTCACGCGGGACAATGTAAAAGTTTTTATAAAAGGCTGATCTGTTGTAGCTGGAGCAGAAATGGCTTTGAGCCCTCGAGCTACAGCTTCTGCTGCTTTGTGAGAAGAATAATATCCTCAGAGCATGACTACTGACCTCATTGGGTAGAGAATCTTAAAATAATCTGTAATGTCCTCTTTCTTCTAGGTGGCCAAAAATGTGTCATGTCATCACTATATTCTCTTCTCACAGTGGTATGCAGCCTGTCAACAGAGTGAAAGTATTCTTGGTTGTCACCTGCTCCTTAGGAGTAAAAGTGCATTGAGGAGCCATGAATGGCTGTCACGGTCAGAGGAATTTAAAGACAACAGTGTGTGAGAGAGAGATAAAGACACATGCACGTGCCGACACCAATTCAGGGATACAACCTGCTTGCTGTCTGCTTGACCGCTTTATATTACACAGCAGAAATGTATATCACTGAGCTAAACCTGGGTGGGTTTTCTTTAGGATGGGAGTGGGTTAGGCAGCTGGGTTTGCTGGGGGAATTTGAAGGGTGTTTTTTTCCCATCCAATTAACAGTTAACAAATGCACAAAGTGTTGTATTAACAGTGTGCTTTTGGTCAGTGGATGCAGTGTGATGCCACCAAACGCTGGAATGACACAGATGACATGCTGCTGCCAACTTGCAGACATCACAGGCAAGAATGAGGGCAAACAGAGTAAATTTGCAAGTACATGCCAGCAGGAGGGTCAGCAGGAGGTTTTTTGAGTCAGGCCAGACATAACTGAGCTAAAAATAATCATTTTCAGCCTTATTTAAAAAGGAAGCATGCCAAACTCTTGCTTCTACTAGTTTGTTACACATTGGTTTTGCACTGGTTAAAGTCAGTGTTTTCACTGTTACATGGTATGGAAGCCTGGTGAAATAATACAGTATTCCAGTCCAAAAACAAAAAAAGAGTAAGAAGCACAGCCTTTGAGAAAAATCTGATTTTGCTCCAGCTTTTTATGAAAAGTGGGGATATGATGGAATCATCAGCGCTGCCGTCGTCACAAATACTTTGTTTCTTTGCAATATAGATTTGCTCCATGGTGGAATTATCTTTTTTTTTTTTTTTTTTTTTTATTTTTTACCAAA
>VUQH01020996.1:12582-30301 GCA_015106775.1 Etroplus canarensis | reverse complement strand
CATGGTATGGCTCATCAACTTGATCCCTCTATAGTTACTACAGCTCTGCACATCACCCTTATTCTTGAAGATTGGTACCAGTGTACTTCTTCTCCATTCCTCAGGCATTTTTAGAACTTCAAGAGTTGCCCCTAGTTATCATTAAAAAGAAGGTACATTTTGGATAGTTTGGTACTTCTGTGTTGGCTTCACTTTTCAGACCTGGAAGCTGCATCCATTTTCCTTTTTTTACTGTCTCTTATTTTAACAGGTAACAATGAGTAGAGCTTCCCTTGTCGCAGTATTACTGACGACTTAATAACAAGCTATGGCAGCTAATTGCAGTTTACACTTACCTTGTCACGAGTCACTTTAGGACTCAGCGTGACTTTTTTGTAGTAAATTTCATCAGGTGCAGCTTTCCTCCATAATGTAGTACTTTACATATTCACCCTTCATATGAAAGGTCTCCACCCTTTCACATGTACCTCAAGTGCTGGTCCCATAGGCCAGTGTACCCCAAGTGCCTGTCTGAAGCCCTGATAAATGGGAGGTTTGGATTGAGAAGGGCATCTAGTGTTTAAAAGTTAAATAAATAAATACAATTCTGTGCCAAATCGAAAATGCTGTAGGGTTGGGTGATTTACTCAGTAGTCCAGTCCATCCTCTTGTCTGTCTCTGACATAGCTGATGAGACAAACAGGGTAAGGTGAACCCATTAGGGTAGTACTAGCCACCCTTCATCCTCTATAACACATAATGTATGACCAAAATGCAAAATAAAAACCTCAGGAGTGTGCTGTGAGAGAGAAACACACACCATGAGGTGATAATAACCTTACGAAGACGTGTAGTGGACAGTGCAAAGTGCCAGTTCAGAAAAATAATTGGGTACTACTACTGTCTTTCCTGTGTCCAGGTAGATTTTAATTTGGTGACCTTCACTCTCCCTCTAAATATGTTGCATTGCAGGGTAGTTGTTGGAATAATTTTGTATGAACCAACCACTTTAGCGCTATCCAACTCAGCCCATAGGATGAAGCAGGGCAGTACTTATTAGGTACTAATATCCAATTGAATCTCTTTGTATTTTTCTTCTAGCTACCATGTGCAGATCTTGAATGTGCTTTTTACCTAAAATTTCTCTCATTGGCTCCTCAGTACAGTACTTAGACAACAGGTAACACTACCACCATGCTACATTTCCCATCAACCTGCTCCTAAGCTATCATCATGTCCTTTTCCATTAAAAACAACAGTACCCTGTAAGGTGATGCTGACATCTAAAGGCAGATAGGCTATTACAGTATATCACATACTGTACCTTTCCATGTCATTAAGAGTCAGGAGAGAGCGCTAAGACGTTAGTAATAGTTCACTGCTGTGTGAGGTCTGTGTTTGACAAGCTAATCTTGCCCTGCGTGGATCCTATCAGCAGCTGACTGTTAAATTGAGTTAACTTGTTAAAGCTGCCCTGCTCGTTTGAAGTCTGATAATGGTGATACTTCTGGACCAGTCTCAAACACAAAATAGTGGAAAAAATTATTTAAAAGTAAATCAGAGCAAAGTCAGACTCCTCTTTTGGCCACTTTTGTTGACTACATCAATGTCCACAGAGATAGACGTGGTCATTCATGTGCAGTCTTCTTGTCAGATCTATCTATGGCCTCTGTTGCTATGACAACCCCTCAGCTGTCATTCCAAGCTGGGCAGCCATGGTGACATCAAGCTATGGGGTGCAAATTATGTATACAGGTGTTTATCTTTTTATGTAAGGTGGACAGGCAATTTTTTGGGGTTTTTTTGTGCTTATTTAAAAAAAAAAAACTTGAACATTCTGAAGAGGCTTTGGCCTTCCAGGTTCATCAGGATTCTAAATCCAAAGACATTAATATGGAGTTGGTCCCCCTTTTGCAGCTCTAACAGCTTCCACTCTTCTGGGAAGGCTTTCTAAAAGATTTTGGAGTGTGTCTGTGGGAATTTTTGCTCATTCACCCAGAGGAGCAGTTGTAAGGTCAGGCACTGATAGTGATTGGAGAGCACCTGGCTCTCAATTTCCATTCTAGCTTCTCCCAAAGATGTTGGATAGAGTCGAGGTCACTTAAGTTCTTCCACACCAGATTCATCCAGTCATGCTTTTATGGACCTTGCTTTGTGCACTAGGGCACAGTCATGCTGGAACAGAAAAGATCTGACAACATGGCTGTAGGCTTACAGTTAAAGCTAATGGTAATGTTAACCACATACACTATATATAAGTATTGAGCTATTATGACATCCCAGGGCCTTCCCCAAACTGTTCCCACAAAGTTTTAAGTATAGAGTTGTCTTGGTAAGCTGAAGAATTAAGATTTTTTTTCACTGGAACCAGGCGACCCAGGCCAACTCCAGAAAAACAACCCCATAGCATTATTTCACCTCCACCAACTCTACAGTTGGCCCAGTGCAGTCAAGCAGCTTATGTTCTCCAAGCACTATCCAAACTCATACTCATCCATCAGACTGCCATATAGAGAAGCATGCTTCGTCACAGCAGACTGCATGGCCAGGTGTTTCATTTTATACACCTGTGACAATAGAACTGAATGAAACACCTGGATTTAGTGATTAACAGGTGTGGCACAATACTTTTGTCCATATCGTGCATTTGTTTATCAAATGCCCACAAAGAAAAATGCATAGGCATCTGTTAATAAAAGTAATACAGACTATGTACACACATAGTCAAACGCCAAAGGCCTTGAGTCAGGTGTGGTGCATTAAAAATAGCAGAACCCTTTCTGTATTATGGTGTGTATGTGGTTGCAGCTGGTGAAAGCGCAAATGATTTGATTTGGTAATTGTGGAAATTGCTTTGATATCTGTTCAATAATAAGTTCAGTGTTGCATGTGAATGCATCAGTCATCAAGGTAATAATTCAAGTGCTCTGGGCTATTGATGCTTTTCATCCCTTTGATATGTGATCATTGACCATGTGTGTATGTGTGTGCTTGTCTGTTATGCACCTGTTGAATATCATCTGAATTGTGGAAGTCGCACCAAAGACTTGGATAAGCAGTCAACCACGGCAAAGTAAAGATTGTAATATGTGGAGCTTTGTTATTTGTCTTAAAGATGCTCTCCAGGCAAGTTTAGAAGATTTTAAAAAAAATTACTCTGCTTTGAAAGCAATAAAAACAATTGAGATTGCCTGATGATTAGAAATTCCATGTCCTCTTTTCATTGAAAAGTCCAGAATTCACAAAAATATAAATATCTTCCATTTCAAAGTCTGCTCCATACAAAATGTCTTCTACATCAAGGAAAGCTTGTTCTCTGCACTACAGACTTGCAGTTTCCACATCGTGCTTCTGTAAGGTAAACCAAATGTTTTGTCACAAATCCTGGTCAAACCTAAATTCTTTAAACTCAGGGTTCAGGGGAAGCAGATGAATCTGAATGCAGCTTTTTAGTGTGAAGCCCTACAAATACAAATGGCAGGAAAATAAAAAACCTAAACACTCAATCCTTACAGTGGAAGCAATTATGTAGCTCTGTTGTGCTGTGAGTTCCATTTTACTGGCTTCTTTTGATTCCACTTCTCCCCTGAAGTTTTAATTTATTCTTGTGCGGTGAATCCGTGTAAAATTTACAACGTAGCCTACTTAAGTGGTTGAGGGTGTTGTGAGTATAGCCATTAATACCTGTGTGTGATGTGCCTGGGTTGCTCTGGAGTTTTAGCTTTGAATTGATTCATTCTTTTCCATTGATACAAAAAATGGTGGCAGAAGATGTAATTGCCAGAAATGCATAGGTGGAGATGACTGTACTATACAGGCCAATCACAGTCATTGCAGGGTGCACCACCTTGATGAATAGTCACTTTTTTAGTGAGATGTACGATGGTGACAGCATAGGGTTTCAGAAAGGTTTATTGTTACGATGTATCTACGGCATTGATGTAACACAGATGTATAAAAACGCTTTGAGAGGGAAGGATTGCTGAAAATCAATACGCAGTGATTACCTTTATATATCCAAAGTCCTTCTAGAAGCAACTCTTGCTTCTTGACAGCCATCTTTAGAATGCCCCTAAGGAGATATTATTAACTCCCTATCTAAATAAAGGTTAGATAGCTTGAACTTTGATTTAATTGGTGAGAAGGACATTTAAGACTGCATAAATGGAATCACCAGTCAAATCTGATTTAAAACAAACAAAAAAGCTTCAGTTAGGCAACTTGGTTCCAAAATAAGGTTAGACAGTGGTATGAGTTGCTCTTGAAGATTTTCAGTTCAATTTTATTGGTATAGTGCCAATTCACAACTAAAGTCACCTGAAAGTGCTTTATACTGTCAGGTTAAAACACTGCAATACCTTACCTTATGTTACCTTACGTCGTTTCTGGGCGCTCAGACAATCCCCCTATGAGGAACCACTTTGCGACAGTAGGAGGAAGAACTCCTTATTTTAACTGAAAGAGACCTAGGAAGAACCAAGGCTTAGGGAGGGGCAGCCATCTGCCTTGCCCAGTTGGGGGTGAGATACAAAATTTAACAATGAGCAGTAATGGGTGGAGAAGAAATGCTCAGTGCATCATAGGAAGTCCCCAGCAGCCTAAGCATATTGCAGCATAACTAAGGAGTGGTTCAGGGTAACCTGATCCAGCCCTTACTATAAACTTTATCAAAAGGGAACGTTTTAAGGCTAATCTTCCACTGAATGATGGGGTTTTTCCTCTTATACTGTAGGGCTTTTACCTTACAGCGTGAAGTGCCTTGAGAAGACTTTTTGTTGTGAATTCACGCTATATAAATAAAATTGAATTGAATCTTTAAAGTAGAGGGGGTATCTACCTCCCAAATACAAACTGGGAGCTTGTTCTAGAGCAGAGGGGCCTGACAGCTGAAGGCTCTGCCTCCCATTCTTCTTTGAAAAACTTTAGGAACCAAAAATAAGCCTGCACTCTGAGAGCAAAGTGCTCTGTTGGGAAAATAACACACCATGTGGTCTTTTAGACCTTTAAGGTGGTGCCTGATTATTCACGGCTTTGTATGTGAGGAGGAGGATTTTAAATTCAATTCTAGATTTAACAAGGAACTAATGAAGAGAAGCCAACACCCGGGAGATATGATCTCTTTTTGTTTTTTTTGTTAGATGTGAGACAGATGAGTACACAAAGCTTCCTGAAAACTTCACATGTAGATGAGAGTGACTCACTGACTCCCCTTCATTTATCTCTAGTCAACATTCATATGCATCATTTTTGTTGATGAAATCTGCTTCCACACCTGACTTTAAATCATGAGTTAATAGCAATATGAGATGGTAGGCACTTGTTATTTTTTAAAGTGGAACCCTTTAGCTATCTCCACATGTACATTAAAAGACAGGATCTTTTGAGTATGCCTGCAGCTTACTTGTAAGTAGCAATTATTGATATCTTCAGAAATAAGGCACAGGTTATAGTGCAATTTCCGTGGTTAAGATGCCATTAAGTAGTGTGACAATCAATAAGACTATATGAGTTAATGTTCTCACATTACATAGCCAATAAACAGACTGGATAGAGAATTTCTCTCTCCTATCAAGTAGGATAATGCTGTTGTGCATTTAGCTAATGCACAGCAGATATTGATAGATAAAGCATCCTCTTGAACACTCTGTGGAGTTTGTAATGCTCTTCGAAGCCCATTCTGGCTAGCCAGAGAAGCTTTTAAACTTGCGTCTCAGTCTCTTTAGACATGAACTGAAGTGACTGTGCTATTTCTAGATATGATGAGCAATGGTTGCTGTTTGGTTGACTTGTTCTTTTAGGCTTATTAAGGATATAAGCAACACACACACATGCTTAAAAACTCCTTAAAATTCTGTGAGACATTTGTAGGGTTCATGTTTTCAGGGCATAGCAGAGCAATTTCTAATCTGTTTATGTTGGCTGAGAAGAAACCACCAATGTGCTGAGCATTTCTGTCCACAGCCTGATTCATTGGCATGAAATTCAAACCTGATCAGTGTGCGAAATAACTTCATGTCAGGCCAATTCATTTTGAATTTTATTTGGGTGCATTTTACGCATTTGTAAGAAATGTATGCATGGAGGAATTAGTCATGTTTTGTTTATATATATAATATATTTTTGAATGCGTTATGAAACCTCCAGTTGTGGAAAGCTTTATTGCCTGCTGAGTCTAAACATTATAGAAGCAAAAAGATCAACAGAACAGGATATAATCTGTAAACCAGCCAAAGATGGATAAACATCAAGAAACACAAGTGGTAAGATTTCAAAATCTTGAACACATTGCATGAGAACACTGTTTATCGGTCTCTGTTTATATTATGCAAATCCTTGTATATTTTACCTTTATGATTTCTACAACCTTTCTGCAATGTCATTGATACCCACGAAAAAAGAAACTTTTATTTTATATGATTAGTTTCTTCCTCTAGTTAATGGTTAATATGATTGCAATTAGCAATTGGGCGTTTCTCGTTTGAAGTACTAATTGTTGGTTTGGAACAAGTCAGTTTAAATTGAATAAAGTTATAAGTTATGGTTTCTTGTGTCAAGAAGCTGTCACAAAGAGAAGACATTTTTAACACAGTGCAACCATAAATCTAATACAGATTGAGACCCAGCTCTGAAGAGTGATGACTTGAAATAGTGCATCCTGTTGTAATGAAATGGACTTCTACTGAAATCTACCAGACTGAACAATCTGTGTTATAATGTGCCCACATAGTACAGACCAGATTAACTGCTCAGTCCAAGCTCAGTGTATGATTGTCTTTCTCTCTCCCCTGTTTGTTGTCTTTTTCTTTTCCTACAGGTAGCAGTGGGTCTCTCCAAGCAGAACTATGGGTGCGTTCCTGGACAAGCCCAAAACAGAGAAGCACAACTTGCATGGTGAGGGCAATGGCCTGCGCTATGGGCTAAGCTCCATGCAGGGCTGGCGGGTGGAGATGGAGGATGCTCATACAGCTGTGTTGGGGCTTCCAGCTCCTGGTATGACTGACTGGTCCTTTTTTGCTGTGTACGATGGCCATGCTGGCTCTAGGGTTGCCAATTACTGCTCCAAGCATCTTCTGGAACACATAATCACTGCTAGCTTAGGGGCTGGAAGTACACAAGGCTCCCAGTCTGGATCAGACGGCTCCATCAGTGACCCTCCAGCACCGGTTCCTCCCACAGTGGAGTCTGTGAAGGCCGGCATCCGGACAGGCTTCCTGAAAATAGATGAGCACATGCGCAGCTTCTCCGACCTTCGAAATGGCATGGACCGTAGTGGCTCCACAGCAGTGGGAATTCTTCTGTCACCAGATCATTTCTTCTTCATTAACTGTGGGGATTCTCGAGCTGTTCTGTACCGCAATTCACACGTGTGCTTCTCTACACTTGACCACAAACCTTGCAACCCGCGTGAGAGAGAGCGCATCCAGAATGCTGGCGGTTCAGTGATGATTCAAAGGGTTAATGGGTCATTGGCTGTGTCAAGGGCCTTGGGGGACTATGACTACAAGTGTGTGGATGGCAAGGGCCCCACAGAGCAGCTGGTGAGCCCTGAACCAGAAGTTTTTGTGATGGTTCGGGCACCAGAACAGGATCAGTTTGTGATTTTGGCGTGTGATGGTATCTGGGATGTCATGTCTAATGAGGAGCTGTGCGAGTTTGTGAAATCGAGGCTTGAGGTGTGTGATGACCTGGAGAGAGTCTGTAATGAAGTGGTAGACACCTGTCTGCACAAGGTATGTACATATTGTTTTGGAACTTGTCATTTGTATATTTTGCTGTGATTTTCTTATGGCTTATAGAGGGTAAATGTGCAAAGTAATTTTGGATTTCTTGCTACAGATAAACTTATATGATGAAGAAAAAGTTAAAAAGATAGTTTTTGTTGAACAAGAACTAGTTGTAACAGCTGTAAGGGCTCAGGTGCATAGCTAAATTTTCCCTCAGTAAAAAAAAGAGACAGAGGAATTGTTTTGGCAGTCTTAGAAAAAGTAAAAATGCCAAGAATGAAGTGTAGACCTTTTTAAGACATTGAAATGGCTCTAAAAAAATCTTGCAGTTTCTTCCTTCATCCTTAACGGCCGGTATGATCTACTTGAATTCAGTAGATTGCAGTATATAAGAGATGAATAAATTGCATTTTTCTGGTTGCATATTTTACTGTTTGTTTTTAAGAAAATTTAGGCCTGCTGCTCTGAGTCGCAGTTCAAAGTATTCCATCATTTTTTCTTAGTGAACGTTAGATCTACACACTAACAGTTTCTCTTAACCTGCTCTTTCTTCTTCACTCCTCTTTCCTTTGGTCCATCTTAGGGGAGTCGGGATAACATGAGTGTTGTGTTAGTGTGTTTGCCCAACGCTCCCAAAGTATCAGAGGAAGCTGTGAGGAAAGACACTGAGCTCAACAATTATCTGGAGTCTCGAGTTGAAGGTGAGAATGGCTGGATGGAGAAGAATAACCCATATTTACCTTATGCATTTGAAATGTTTAATATGAAAAGCTTTTTTAGTTGCTCATTATTCCAAGAATTTGAGCTTTCCACCCCGAAAACAACAGCTTGTGTATTCACAATCTTTGTGTGGCTTAAAGTCAAAAGAAATTTTTTTAAAGGGTTATTGACAGAAAAAACTGTATGTCAAGAATTGATCATGAACGTAGTTTATGAATAAGAGTCATATGGGTTGCTGTGATATGCTTACCATATGGTTATAGAATGGCTTATTGATGAGCGTTTTAAATATTTAAACACATCTTATTTCAGCTGAAACTGTGTATCATATCTTTCCTTGACTGGCTGACCTCGCCACTCACTATTGTCTAACCTCCAGCCAAGTTTGCTCCAGCTCACAGCAGAAGAATGACACCGTCATGACCTCCTTTTCCACTTCATCGAGCATCCTTCCTCTTTATTCCCTCTTTGATCCTCTCCCGTCTTTGCCTCCCTAACTGCAGCTCCCTTCCCGCACTCAAATATTCACTATCTTGTTGGAGTGGATTCCTTACTTCCTTTTTGTTCGCGCTGCCCTTTTCTTTCTTATTTCAACTAATTTTTTTGTCTCTGGATGCGTGACACCCTCTGAACACAGAGTAGCCTTTCCAGTCAACTCCCCCTGCTCTTAAAAACCACAGCTTCCCAGCTGTTTTAGATACTAGTCATTCAAGAAATGTGTTTTTAAGCTCCGAGATTTAGCTTTACACCTTTTTTGTTCTGAACGATTCCAGTGTTGTTTTATATACATTATTAAAAATTAGGTCCTAATGTCTCCTCTCAGACTTTAAAATGCAGGTGGAAACACAAAGAGGTATTTATTTGTTATAACACTGAATTTGTGTTTGCGGAAAAGCACTCTGACCTGAGTTAAAATCATTTCACTTTTTAGAGTACCGTTCAGGAGGTCAAACATTGTTTGTGTATAGCAGACTAGATGTTTGGCTTAGGGTACTGTCTGATATTGGAAGACAGAAGAGAGAGGGAATAGAACAAAATAGGAGAGGAATTCTCTGGCGGAACATTATCTTGGCCTCATGCCACTCTCAACTCAGTTACAGGCCTCTTTCTGTCACCGTCTCTCTCCCTCCCCTTGTCTCATACCCACTCACTTCCACAAATTCCCCGGTATGTTTTCCATCTTCGCTTCCTTTCTCCTCATTTGTCACATTTTTTGGTCTCTGTCCTTTGTGCTGCTCTCCCTCTTCTATCTTTCCACAGATGTTCATGGCTATCATCAGCTCTGTTAATGCTGACTTGAGTAACAACATGTCTGGTGCCGTTTTAGAGATGCTGTCTCGGCCAGGGGAGGAGGGGTTTCCGGATCTGGTAACAGTGATGAGGAACCTGTCCACTGACAGCGGCATGCCCCCTCTGCCACCAGGGGGTGGTCTTGCCAGCAAGTAAGCGCCACCATCTTCAAAGGGCATGAGCTGTACATCATTGAACTGTCATAAATATCTGGAAATAAAATATGAAAGTGTAAAAGAGCCATCAACTATCCACAACTGTACTAGTATTACAGTTGACCAGTTAAGTGGCCAGGCAATGATATTTATTAAGTTTTTACAAGAAAATTAATATGAATTTTTCTTTTAACAACTACACCTTATCGTACTTGATTTGAGTGATGTACCTTATCATATTGTTTTATGTGTTCCTCCTGCAGACGCAGTGTTATTGAAGCAGTATACAACCGTCTGAACCCGTACAGGGAGGAGGATGGTGTAAGTATTAGTATATGTGATGAATATGAATTATGTCTTTTTTTTTTCTTTTTTTTAAATACAAGATTCACAACTTCCTACAGCTTCTCTGCAGTGGTTTAAATTGACTTAAATTGTCAAAATGTGCTTCTGCAGCCAACTCTGAATATACTGGAAGCTAATGCAGGTCAACTTTACCATTAACAGTCAATTATTAAATCACAAAGTAAGTGTGTAAGCTCTGTGTAGCACATTATCACTGAAATACCAGTGAAAGATGTTTTGTCGAGTCCTCTTAATCTATTTTTGTTTTGTCCCACCTGGTGGACCAAGCTGGTGATTTATAGGTGAAGTATTAAATTACTGAGAGAGAGAGAGAGAGAGAGAGAGATGGCTTTAAGCCAGTCACCTTTCAGTCATGTTAAACTGTTGTTTTTGTTGTTTGTTTTTTCTCTGCATGGTGCATTATGCACACCTGCCTGTCAGCCCTCAGGATGGCTTTGCATATATGATGACAGCTTAAAAAAAAAAAAAATCAAGTGGAACTAAGAACTTCCAAGTGAAGACATTCGCCTCCACTTTATTTGCTGAAAATACTTCACCTGGGCTGCACTTAAAGATTTCTTTGACTAATTTGTTTGCATCGACCTCTCTGTTTCTTCTTGCTAGCACAAAGTTATTCCATAAAACTTTGTCTTAGCATAAGAAAGTGATTCTTAAACTTAGAAACTTGCTTTGCTGCTGAATGACCGATGTGGCTCTGTGTTCTCCAACTTTGCACTGCCTTTTGTACAAACATGAACACAAACACTTTCTCATGTTGGCACCCATGTGAACACTGAAGATAAAGGAGTAGTAATTATACAAAAATAAATGACGGTAGATGAAGCCAGCAACAGAAGAAGAAAATGAACATCCACTGCAAACCTTCTAATCATTCAGATTTCATGCTCTTTGAGGAGGGTCTTTTTTTGTTCTTTTAATCACACAGTATGGAAAAAATAAGAGAAATATGGCAAATGATGCTACATTACCTTCTGTTTCTTTTTTTAACGTAAGTTTTCCACTTGAGTCAGCTGTATAGTGCATTTCTGTCATTTACACCTTTAACAGGGCCATATTCAAAGACTCAAAACGTTTGTCATATGCACAGTAAAGAAGCACAATGAAATTCTTTCTTTGCTGTCCACACTGAATGCCATAGAAACAAGAAACTATACAAGATATAATAATAACATTAAAAACAGCAAAAATGTGTACTTAAAAAAATGTGCAAGAAAAAATGTGCAAAATAAGAGGGCAAGAGATAGTCCATTATAACTCTCATCAAAACTAAAGCACAGACTTCATGAATGGACTGTACTGTCCAGCAAGCTTTATTGTTTGCCAGATAATACCAGAAAAATGTTCCAAGAGGCAGCAACAGCATGCAAATGGGCAAGAGTTCCAGTTTATTGACTCAAATTAACAGAGGTGAGGCCTAGCACATGGCAAATGTGGGACCCTAGCAAAGGACAGCCACTTTTAGGTGGCTTAAAAGATGTTGTCTTAAATGAGTAGTGTCAGACCCTGGATGAACTGAGCAGTTGCATCAAGCACCAGTATATAAAAAAAAATAGATTGCAGGTTTTTTTTTTTCACAGATATGGAAATGCACACTTGGGAGTGTTTCAGCAGTCGCTGCAAGTTTTGCACAAACATGCCATCTGACACAGTGGCTTGAACACAGGGAGGCATTTATAACTTCCTGCTACTGTTAATTTCTTTTGCTGTAGTGGATGGCTTACAGTAAATGTGTGTGTGTGTGTGTGTGTCTAAGGATAGAGAAGATGTGAATGTGAGGTAATGTTGCACTGAGACTGATATCAGTATCACACTGTGTAGAACCATGAGTATTGCAGTCATTATAGAGCGCTCTCTCTACCTCTTTAATAGCTGTTTTGTGTGTGTCTGTCTGCGAGTGACTGACTTGCCAAAAGTCGTGCAGGGGCCTGAGTCGAAGGAGGAGTGTGTGTGTATGTGGCCTATTTGCTTGTGCTGGATGTAATGTTTGCGTCATAGGGCTGTTTCTGTTTTCTGAGGTAGCGTTACTATAATTCTTTGCTTTGTGCACATATGAGCATAGACACATTCTCACACATGAAAATGACATCGGCACCCCTTGTTAAGCCAGTGACATCGGGTAGGGTTTGTGTGTGACTCTTATCAAATTTCAGATTCTTAAAGTGATATGAAAAAGAAAGTACACCCTCTTTCAGTTCTATGGTTTTGCCTGTCAGGGTGTAATAATAAAATCATCTACTCGTTGCGAGGTTCTAAAATTATTTAAATGAATAACCTCAGGTGTAAAGCAACACACAACAATTTCCACTGTGTCGTCATTTATTTAACAAACAAGGCCAAAATGCTAACTAAGTACACCCCAAGGTTCAATAGCTTGTAGAACAAGCTGTAACAACAATAACTTGAAGTAATCGTTTTCTGTATGACTTTATCAGTCTCTCACATCATTACGGGGTCATTTTGGTTAACTCTTAATTACGCTGTTGTTTCAGTTGATAGAGGTTTGCAGGCATTTATTTATGCACAGCTTAAGGCCCAGCTACAGTTTTTCAATTAGGTTGAGGATTGGGCCATTGCAACTCCTTGATTCCTTTCTTTTTCGGTCCATCTGTTGTAGATTGACCCAGGAGTTCATGGCTGAGTCAAAGAGTGCAAAGTGGCCAGGTTCTGTAGCTGCAAAACAAACCCAAATCATCACCTCTCACATGCTGAGGCCTGTAGAGTGAGGTGTGGCTTCTGGGTTTATTGCACTTTATCTCAGCATTGCAAGGTCTGACCTTGGAGTGAATTTGCTGGGACATCTATTTCTAGGAAGATAAACAACTGCCTTGAATGTTTTTCACATGTAAATAATCTCTCTCACTGTAGAATGAAGGACCAAAATTTGTTTGGAAATTATTTCATAACCCTTTCCAGATTGATGGTCAGCAAAAAATGGTTCTCTAAGATTATTGCTGATGTCTTTCATCCTTGGCGTTGCTTTAACACAATCTTGAATGCTCCAGACCAGCAAACTGCTAAAACTTTTGCTTTCGTAGAGGTGAATACACTTGCTGCAGCACCTGGCTAAAGCTACGTTCACACCGCGCGGCAAATTCGCCTCCACCGCCTCTGTTTGGCCACGCGGTGAATTCGCCCCTATTGGCGTGTCCAAAAGTGTGTTCATAAACCACACGCGAATTCGCGTCAGGCGAATTTGCGTGTGGGAGGAGCTACCGCCAACCTTTATTTATTGGCCTCATTGCTACATTATGGAAGACATGGATGGTGTTGAGAGTAGCTTGGATTTATTTGTTTTGGAGAGCTTTACAAAGGTGCCGGCAAGCACGTCGCCATGTCTGGGTTCATGATATCATTCAGAGACGCTCCCAGTACGGTGAGTTTCACCATCTACTCAAGGAGCTGTGTCTGGATGACAGCCACTTTCAGCGGTACTTCTGTCTCTCTGTGGCCCAGTTTGACAACTTGCTGTCCCCGCATTGGTCCGTGGATTACGCGACAGGACACCAATTACAGGCGCTCTATTCCAGGACTCCACCCACTGATCACATCATCAAAACGTCACTACCAAAGCCGAGTTCCTGATTGGCTGACGCGATGCGAATATTTGCCAAAGTTCAGATTTTTCAACTCTGGAAAATTTTCACCGTGCGGCTGATTCTCACCGCGCCGCCCACGCCACACCACCTGAAACGCGCCGCTGCTCACAAAACGCGCCGTGCCAGCCTCTCAAATCGCGCCACAGGACCTCTCGCCGTGTGTTTACATTAACTTAACATTGAAACCGGCCGCCCCTGCCACGCGAATCGCGTTCGGTGTGAATGTACCTTGAGAGTCTCCAGTGATGTACCTACCAAGTTTAAAAGAGATTTGATAAACCATTATCACTACAGATAAAAAAAAACATCAGGCAGACAGAGATTTCCCTCATTTTTAGCAAGAAGTCGATATAGATCAATTTTCTTCCATTGGCATGCAGTTTGAGCCTTGCTCTGTGTTCTTGTTTAAAAAAAAAGCGTCAACAGAACACACCAAAAAATAAACCAGTCATAATTTTTTCAACCACCATATGTAGCTATCATTAGCTTAAAGTTCAGCTGCTAAAATCTAATAACTATCAGATAAACAGAACTGAATTCAATACATTTTGAAAGGAACATGACTGTACCTTTGTTTTAAACAATTATTAAGCCATAGGGAAAAAAACAAAACAAAATAAAACAAAATAAAAAACTGATAACATGGATGTACGTAAGAGAATGCTGAACTATTGGCCAGCTTGGTGCTAAATTGACGGTAGCAGCTTGGACAAGCAACAGATTGAACAACAATCAGTGACAAGAGCCTGATTCAGCACTGAGTGTAGGAAGGATGGATCAGTTACGACTGTACACACTGAAGTCCATTTGACCAGTGATGTGACTGTTTAACTAAGTAATTCCTAACCCTGCCAATTTTCCATTTTTTTAATTCAATAGGGAATAATCTATTTTCACAAATGATGTACAATATCTATCTATCTATCTATCTAGATATATATATATCTAGATAGATAGATAGATATGTGGCTCAGTGTTCAAAATACAAAAAACACTTAATGGCAAGCATGCAAGCATGACAACAGGCTGTTTAATATTGTTGAATATCATTTGAAGACTTAAGCTATTCATATTTTTGTTGTATTTTTGTGACTATCTTCCACCAGAAACCACACCATTAGGTATTTTGTGCATGTCATTATGAAAATCTGTTGCTTCTTTTTAAAATCTGACAATCTCTAGCAGTAGTCAGGTGGATGTAAAGTGGTTGCTTTAGGCGGGGCAGAACTACCAGGTAAGCAGGGAGCTCAAGTTTTCAAATAAGTTTTTAACCCCTGAGGTCTACGTCATCATTGGTGATGTCCCCAACCTTAACACCAACCCCAATACTAACCCCAGGCTAGAAAGTATATACAGTGCTTCCAAGGAGCTGGATTTTCTTGCCATTTTGTAAACTGGTCTTCAGCAATACTTCTCCAAGCTGTCTGAAGGTCTTTCAAAGCGTTTCTTTGGACAATGGCTGCTTTTTCACTCTTCTTCAGTCCAGAAGAATGTTTTTTATTTGTGAAGCACTGATCTATGAATCATTGAAGGCAACATAAGGGATGAACTGGGGTTGTGCCTTGGCAAAACTAATTTTAAAGGCACTTTGTTACTAGGAGCCTGTCACAGAAAACACATAATTTGTCCCATTTCTTTAGTTGATGATGATAGTTTGACAGGCATAAGAGCATTTTTGCACCCACAAGTTGATTCCTAAAGGGCTATTTGTGATGGTCAACTGCCCTGCGGGTCACGATCTGCCTCCCTTTTCTCTCTCTCTCTCTCTCTCTCTCATTTGAGTGTGGGTTGGGCGCAAAAATCATATGCTCTAGTTCCAGTTGTGGTTGTGGTTGGGCGGAATGAACCCTGCTCACCTGTTCCACACTTCTCATCACCACAGCCCTGCAGCACCCTCCATGCTCCTTTGGAACATAGCTACTAGTAGAGTTGTAAACCAGGCCCGTCTGGCCTGGTTTGTTTATAATCTTGTCTTGTGGACCTTACAGTGCTTTTTTCAGTCTGTTCAGGACCTTATGCTCCACACCTGGACCTGCGATCCTGTCTAATCCACTCTCCTCTCAAGGATCAACCCAGTCACTGTGAGACACTGTTGTCCGGTATCAGGACCTGCCTCACCCTCATGTCTTGGACCCCTACGCTCTGGTAACTTCCAGCCAGCTCTCCACTCAAATGCACACAATCAATCGCACTTACCACAGCGGAGAAACAAAGACGCACAGCACACCCTTAACGACTTTGCACATTTACCACAATAATTTGTCAAACTGCTTTGAATATCATTAAAACCTGCAAACTCACTTCACTGTGTTCTATCTGCTTCTGGGTCCACATCACAACCCTGACAGTATCAGTCAAAAAATTTGGCATATTTCAGAATTACACAAGACCTGAGGGATGCATCTGGTCCTTCAGTTGATCTATGGACAAGCCAGTAGTCTCAAAACTGGTGAAATTATGAATGCAGAGAAGTATTGTGAGATTTTAATAGCATCTTGGCAATGGCTTCAACTTTCAGCAATGTCAATGATCCCAAACACACTGTCAGTGCAGTAAAAGTCTACCTGTATAGAAAAATGCACAACAGAAAACTATCGGTCATTGATTGGCCTCCCCAGAGCCCAGGCCTCAAAATTTCGGGACCATCTTTTCAGGGAATGGAACAAAAGGGAGCCAACATCCAAACAAGAACTTTGGAATGTCCTTCACGAATGACAGGAAGGTTTGCCTGACAGAGTTTAGGGTGTGTTGAAGAATAAAGGTGGTGATACCAAATATTGACTTTCAAGCTTGTTGGAACTGTACAAACTGTTTTTGCCTTATGTGGTGTTTTGCCATTTATGTTTTTAAATGTTGTTGATTAATCTTTGCACCTAATTCCCATTTTCCTGGCAAAATAAAAAGAAATAAGGGGTCGCTCAAAGATTTTTGCACAATACTGTAACTTTTTTTTCTTTAATGACTTCTTCTACCAAGTCTCGGCAAACAGGAAACAAAGAAAATAGCTATTCTCAAAGACAGACGTCAAAATCAATTCTCAGTGTTTCTTAAATGTAATGTTGGCCTTCTCCAAAATACAGGGTTATGGTAGGGTTAGGGTTAGCGCCTATGTTGACTTATAGTTCAGAGGGTTTATGTTGCAAAAAGCTGGGTTTTTTTCTTAGTTTATCTCTACAGAGTTCAAGTCATTGATGGTGAGAGATGTAACTGTATTCTCTAATCCTGCCTTTTGTGATGTGTCAGTCAAAATGTTTTTTATGTCTCCTGATTACAAAGACTTTTGAGAACACTTTTCAAAAGACAAGAATGAGAGATTTAGATACTGTAGGGTTAGGGGTGCGGGTTACTTTGACCTTTTGGCTCATTACCATGAATGCTTTCTGGCAATCTTGATAAATACAGGGCCCAAATTTGGGGGACAAAAAGCGAAAACTACTCTTGTGTGCACACGTACAGGTGATGTGTCCAATTCCATCAGTATTCTAAATACTCAAAGCTGGCTAATGACAATGGGGTGCAGACTTGAAGACAGATAATGGCGGAAGAAAGAGAAAGATGCTGTTTGGATGTGGGATGATGGCGAGGCAGGAGGGGAGGGGATTGTGCGAAGGAGAGGACCGACTCTGAGAATGAGAGATCAACAATGCCATAAATAACCTTGGGAGAAGTCACCTATCCTCCCGCAGGCGACAGCTCGTCAGGGAAATGAATGGGTTGTCACTATAGTCTTTGTGCCCATGGCTGAGGGCACTGAAGCTGGCACTGCCGCACTCACACACAAGTGAAAAAAAAAAGCTTTTCTTTCTTTCCTTTTTTAACGTCTTCACCCCCCCCCCCCCCCCCCCCCCCCCCCCCCCCCCCCCCCCCCCCCCCCCACCCAAACACCCCG
>VUQH01020988.1:1836-15775 GCA_015106775.1 Etroplus canarensis | reverse complement strand
CTGTGCCAAACACAGGCGGAGGATTGTGTGGATGTTACTTCCGGTGTTGTCGAACCACCTGTACGGTGCTACAGACACCATTGGCCAGAATTTCCAAGATTTCAGGATCCGCCAAGGAAATCATTTCCCTGCATATTCTAACTTACACCTAAAACTAATACATGTTTATGTCTATCGTAATGCCTTTGACGTCCAAGACATGATCAAAGGCACTGTGATGATCATGCCTTTGATGTCCAACCTCCTTGGTGGAGGTAATCATACTGGAATCACTATTATTTCAAAAGTTATTGATTTCAGGATTTTTTGTTCGGCATGACCCCATCACCCAATTCTTCCCAAAATGTAATCACCTCTTCCTTTTATGAGGCCAAAGCCATAAAAAAAATTTCGATGTTGCACACAGACAAGCAGACAAACCAACGCCCACAAAAACATAACCTCTTCGGTGGAGGTAATAAAAAACTGTGCAGTAAGCTGGTTGTATAAGTGAAGCACCTTTTGCTTTAATTACAGCATTCAATCTTTTTGGGTACACACCTGCCATCAGTTAAAGTGACTCTCATTAACTCAAAATAAAGTTCAGCTGCCCTCAGAGGATTTTCCTGACAGTTAATTAATTGCATTCACAAGCCATGGTTCACAGAGAGCTGACAAGGCATCAAAGAGATCTTATTGTTCCAAGGTATCAGTCAGAGGAAGGGTACAAAAAAGTTCCCACAGCATTGCATATACCATAAAACACAGAAGACAGCCATCAAGAAGTGGAGAGACTATGGAACCACAGTGATGTTACTGACAAACTGGACATCCTAAAAAACTGATGGAAAGACAAAACAAAAATTAGCTGGAGAGGCTGCCAAGAAACCTATAGCATCCCTGAAGAAGCTGCCGGAGTTTCTGGCAAGTACTGGTTGTGTAGTGCAAGCGACGACAATCTCCCGCATTCTCTATATGTCTGGACTATGGGGTAGAGTCGCAAGATGGAAGCTTTTTCTGACTAAGAAAAATATCCAGGCCTGACTAAATTTAGCAAAAAAACATACATCAGGTCTCCCAAAAGCACGTGGGAAAATGTGTCGTGGTATGATGAAACTAAGCTAAGCGGATCATCTGCCTCCATCTTGCCCTATCTCTGCGTCCTCCTTGGTCTTCAGCCACCAGTAGCATAATTTCCACCGGTTCACTGGAGGTGGTCGTTGTTCACCCACGCTTTGACCAATCCAGTATCGAACTTGTATTATAAATCTGCATATTTGATTTCGCAAAGATTTTATGTCGGATGCCCTTCCTGATGCAACCCTCCCCATTTACCTGGACTGGCACTATCAGTACATTCGCTTGTGTCATCTCTGCCTCCTAATAACAAAGAACTTGAACTTTGAAAAGCCAAACTCAAACCTTCAAAACAGTCCACGAACCCATGGGTGACGTCACAGTCGCTAAGCCCGGTTGTGTCATGTTTTGCAATATATTTTTAATCATCTATAGTATAAGAAGACAGTTTTATTAGCCAGAGTCACATAGCATATTCACACATTTTTAACAAAAGAATTACATTTTTTTTACCCAAAGCTTATGTTCCAACATTGTGCATGTGTCTGCGTTTGCTGTAGGTCTTCTGGGTATGGTGGCCCACATGATGTACACCCAGGTCTTCCAGATCACAGTCAGTCTGGGTCCTGAAGACTGGAGGCCTCACAGCTGGGACTACGGATGGTCCTTCTGGTCAGTTCACACCCACCCACCCCTACATTGAACCAAGTCTTCATGATAAAACGCGATGGTTTACTTTATCTTTGTCTTGCTTTTTTTGTCCACAAAAGGAAGTCAAGCCCTCACACTGTCTATCCTAACAGATTTAATCCACAAAAATGTTCAAAAATGCTGCAAAAGTGCTCATGTTGAAATTCTCCAGCTCATTGCAGAAACGCAAATGTTTTACATGAAGAATCTAATGTTTTTGACAGATGGAAGAGTGCACATTTTGCTAAAGTTTCAGCAACATGAGACATCACTCCTCCTTTTGCACACTTACCAAACATGTCATTAAAATGTCTGGCTGGAGGTGTGCAGTAGTCTGTTAGCAGGTGGTATGCAGGTACACAGAGAGTGACAGAGCTGCTGTGACTTCGATAGCTGAGCTTTCCTCCTTTCTGCTTAAAAGTGAAGCTGAGCAGCTGCTGGGTTCAAACAGTGGCTCAAGAGCAGAGAATGTGCAGAAAGCAAGAATGTGCCATCAGCAAAAAGAAGAACAACCTGCATGTCATTTGTGTAAATTATTATAACCCATAGTTTTATTGTTAAGCAAATATTGGCTTTGGGTTGTTAGTTTTTAGTTACATTTTTGCTCTAAATTCAACATATTTTTGGGAAATTAACCTTTGAAAAGCAAATGCATGATATTATATGTTCAGTAATATTAAACCCTGTTTAAAATCAAGTAACATCACCCTCTAGTGGAACTACAATGTAATTGTAGAGAGGAGTTGGGGTGGATGGGTGGGTCGATGAACCACTGTACATGAAACAATGATTTAAACCCAAGTTTTCGAGAGACTGCATTGTATGTAATATAGCAATTGTGATGCAGGCGCCTCCGAAAGTATTGGTACAACAAGATCAATGGATTTGTTTTTGCTGGGCACTGAAGCCATCTGAAGATGAATTTGAGAAGACAGATCAGATTCAGACTAGATGCACCTCAATATGTTGAACAAAATAGAGCACAACACATTTTGTATCAAACCACCCAGTTTTTCAAGTGATTATAAGTATTGGAATAGAATATTTTCAACTAAATTAAAATAAAAAATATAGACTAGTATGCATACAATCCTTGCACTCCACCAGATTTCTTGTTTCTTCAGTGGTTATGCCTTTCCTGTTTGTGTTGTGGGGTCTCTGCCTCTGGTCTTCTCTTCAAAATTCAAGAAGCTTTTATTGTCATTTCAACCACATATAGTTGACGCAGAACATAGTGAAATGAGATAACATTTCTCCAGGACCTGGTGCAACATAAACATGTAACAGAAAGATCAAATACGAAAAAACAGAGCTAGGACTTTTTTTTTTTTTTTTTTTAGTCACAGGAAGTGAAATGCATGTTCATTTGAGTTACGATCTGGTTATTAATTAGAAGCTTTTATTTTATCCCTGATGAAGTCCTTTGCTGAGGTGACAGTGTGTTTGGGATCATTGTCTTGTTGCATAACAAAGTTCTTCCTGATTAATTTGGATGCATTTCTCTATAAATTGGCAGACAAGATGTTTCTGTAGACTTCTATGTTCATTCTGCTGCTACCATCATACGTACAAGTTACATCATCAGAAAAATTGACTGAGTCTGTTCCAGAAGCAGCCATGCAAGCCCAAACCATGACACAACCTCCACCATGCTTCACAGATGAGCAAATATGTTTAGGATAATGAACAGATCGATTTTTTTTTCCCCATACTTTGGCCTTTCCATCACTTTGATAGATGTTCATCTTTGTCTCATCAGTCCATAAAACTTTGTTCCAGAACTGTTGTGGCTCACTTTAGGGCTTTTTTGTTCCAAATTCCAATCTGGCTTTCTGATTTCGACTGCTGATGTGTGGTTTGCATCTTGCAGCATGACCTATATGTTGTTGTTCTCTAAGTTTCCTTCAAACAGTGGACTGTAATATTTTCACCCCTACTCTTTAGTGGTTGTTCATGATCTTATGGACTGTTATTTGGGGGGTTTTCTTTACTGCCATCACTACTTGTCTGTCATTTTTCCATAGATGACCGGTTCGATGCCTGTTGCTCAGTACACCAGTGGGTTCCTTGTTTTCAGGACATTCCAAATTGTGGTGTCGGCTATTCCTAATGATTCTGAAATACCTCAGATGGATTACCCCCCCTTTTCTCAGCTTCAGAATGGCATGCTTTCCCCCATAGACATTTCTCTGGTCTTCATGATGGTCTATCCTTCTTAATTATAAATGCAGTTTTCACAGGTGAAAGCCAAAGCTCAAACTGAGAGTAGAGATCCAGGATTAGTGAATGATGAAATAATCAATCTTTTAGAAAATGCCGTAGAGTCAAAATATTCTTTATAATTTTAAGGAAGAAATTTGAACAGGAGCTACTTGTTCATATCTGGTGTTCATTTTGATTAGCTTAAGTTTGGCTAGCCTTGATTGAATTCAAGAATTTCTTGTTTTCAAAGCTGAGCTTCCGAGTTTATCTTTAGGCTCAGGAAAAGCCGACGAAGATCATGATAGAAACTGCCATAACAGCTAATAAATGGATTTTATTACGGGATTGTTTTCCCACCTGTCTGGAGAATTGTACCAAAACCAGCATTACGCTACGCAAAGCAGGATAAAATGATACAAATCAGAACAAATAAAGAAACACAAATGTGGATTTTAACAAAGCAAGAGTGAAACAGGACAGAAGGAGTGAAACACCTGGAATGAGAACATCTGCTCCTGTTAACAGTGAGATTTTCTCAGTTGGCTGTTTTAAGTGAAGGCCTCTCATTTACCACCACGAGGGAGCCACTTAGAGTCATTAAAGTGGAAAGAAGGTTTAACCTCCGCTGGAACAGACGGCAAAAAAGCTCCTTCAGGACGAATGAAACGATGGTGGTGGACGTCTGACGTGCATTCACACCTTCTGTTCTAAAGCTCCACTGGAGTTAATAACCTTAATTTGATTTTAGTCTGAGGGGGTGTTAGAAGTCAGTGAAAACGTTTGACATAAAAACTGAAACAACAAAACCAACCCAGTTCTTCATCTGCTGTCAGGAGCTCAGTATCATGGTTTTCTAGCTGTGTGGTCATCTCTCCTTTGATTTTAAAGGTACTGTCAGAAAAAGACACTTTTTCATATATGAAAAGACACAGAGGCAGTATACTACCTTTGTGGCATCTGAGCCTAGCTTAACACTTGAAGTGTCATCATCATTGTATGGAGTTCCCTTGGCTGCTCCATTCAGGCAAAAATCACAATAACAGTCATTTTGGTCAGAATATTTTAATCTCAACTTAACTTTTGGCCTCTGTGGATAGTTTCACCATTTATAACAACTTTTTGCATTGGTTATAATTCTTCTGTCTGTAGTTTGTTGAGGCCTACTGTTAGAGGGCTAGCTTCTTTAAAAGACAGGTGGGTTCCAACACAGGCATGTGTAGCCACTCAATTCAGTTTAATTTTATTTATATAGGTCCAATTGACAACTAAAGTCGATCACAAGGCGGTTCACACTGTAACGTTAAGATCCGACACTATTAGAGAGAAAACCCAAACAATCAGACAATCACCTATGAGCAAGCACTTGGCAACTGCGGGAAGGACGAACTCCCCTTTTACAGGAAGAGACCTCCGGTAGAACCAGGCTCAGGGAGCGGCAGCCATCTGCCTCGACTCACTGTCTGCTAATCAACATTTGCAGCCACTGAACTGGACCTCTGGACTGTGTTTGGTCCCTTTTTCGAGCATTGTCAATGCAATTATCTGTCAAAAAATGTGGAATTCCCTGAGGTACAGATCAGTTTTGGGGAGTTAAATTATAGTATTTTATTTGTCTGTAACAGGGCACTAATTAGTGGTATCTGTGTCTGTGTGATGCACCCTGTGATGCAACTTGTTAACAAAGCTTGCTAAGCTAATAACTTATCACTTCACCTTCTCATCTGAATATGGTTATTTCTGGCGCCAGAAAACCAACATGGCAGCAGTTTCAAAAAGCAGAGTTCAGAAATCAGATTTAATCTTATACTCTTGAGACGTCTGTGTCCTTTTAGAGAGCTTTTTGTTGTCCAAACCACATAAAGCATGAATTGAATATGGGTTGAAATGACAAATTCACGTTTTCCTTAGAGCCTGAAAATTTTCAACCAAATTTAGATTTTTTTTAAGCAGAATCAGAATACTTCATTAATTATTATGTAATTATTCTAAAAGCTATGACTGACCGACTAGATTTAGCCCTGAAAATGTCCATGAATGTTGTTGAGAAAATTCAGCAGGACACAAATAAAAGTTACTTGTTTAACAGAATTTTGGGCTCATCTGGCCAAAGGACCAAAGAGCTAATGGCATAGTGAGGCATTCTTCATCAGTCAACCCATAGTTCACAAGAATCACTGCTCCTCCTAGAGTATTGGTCAGATTTTATTAAAACTTGCACACAAGTGGGGTAGGGATTATTTTATTATGTTTGTTGCTCTGTTGTATAATAAATGAGCTATACTGTACTTACAATACTGCAGACTCTTGGTAAATCTGTCTGTTCCACTTATATTGATTTACTTTCAAATCTCTTTGTTACCAGTCACTGTTGTCAATATGTCTTGTTGTCTGCTTTCTTTCTTCTTTGTTGTTTTTGTTTAAAATCAATAAAAAATATCTTGAGTAATAAAAAAAAAAAAACCTTGCACACAATGATCACCTAATGGATCTTGACCGAAACTGTTCAAGGTCAAGGTCAAGGTCACGTTTGTCATCTTACACACGTTTTTCCATTTTTACAAGAATTGCTACTCCTAAGAGTTTTGGTCTTGATGTTCATAAAATGAGCGTGTTTGTGTGCCCCTGTGCCATCTATACATAAATGTTGCTACTGGATTATTGGGAAAACTTAAAGACCAGTTCACAGCTCTCCACTGTCGCTATTCCTATACACTACTCCTATCGTGTTGGCAGATTTTTGATATTTCTCTTTTTTCGAAGATGGTAGACCCATAGCTAATAGTGCAATGTTAGCCTTCCTACACATGATGGATACCACGTATATCGTGTTAGATGGTGATGATCATGATCTTCATGGTCACAGTCACTGAGGAGGTGGTCCTATTGGCTGACTCCCACATTAGGAAGGTGAGGTTGAGGTCTTCCTATCACCATTTTGATAATATGAAAAATATGGTCAGTGCTGATGAATTCATGTATTTTACTTTTTTATGGCCATGGTTACTACTCACCATGTAGTCACAACCCTCGTGAACTCAAACACTTTCATTTGGCGGTAAAAGAGGTTAATTTGTCCTCGATATGACCATTTGCCAGCCTCCTTGAATTCTGAATAGATTTTAAGTCTAATTAATTTGTGCGATACAGCCAACCAGCGAAAGAAAACTCACCACTTTCTTTCTGTGCTTCACATATTACAAGAAACTGTGAATTGTGATGGATCGTGAACCAGATGAGCTGCTATGTCATTGTTGTTCTGGTTTCTCATTGCAGAGCTGTAAAGCCTTTACTAGCCTACTTGATGATATATTACTGTAATTTCTTATTATTAATTGGGTTTTTCCTTTAAACACTTTCTGTACTTCCTCTGTAAGGCAATAATGGTTCAATTACCAACATAATCCCATAAACTGGAAGGAAAAATGATTGATCACAGTTTATAGCCTATTATCAAATCATATCATACTTTGGATTCTGGTTTTTCCTAGATAAAAATTGATGGATTTCATCAGCCATTTAGCTTTATTTTGAGATTTAATGTTGTTTGCCCCTTTGTTGTCTTAGTCAGCATTTTCAATGCACCTTTGCTGTGTATTTTCTTGGCATACAATATTTGGTTTTCCACACAAGAGCTGTTTGCTCAGATGTATGCACTCCAGAGTCACCACTCTTACTTAATTAGTAGCACATCATTGATCATCCTGTCTCTGATCATCCTGCTTACATTAATTAGAGCAGAGATTGCTGCTGAATAGCTCAGAGTATTCGCAGATGTTTCTCTTGGGTAGTTTTAATCTCAAAGAATTGAACATCTGGCTGATCACACCTCACTCACACAATACCGCCCCGTGTTTATATCAGGACAGTGATGGTGATTGTTATGTCCTCTACCTATCCAGTGCTTTGAACAATCTTAACAGTCACCGGGTCATCATGACTGTGTAAATAGTCAGGATCTCCAGTGGTTCAATCTTTAATCATTGCTAGGGCAATTTTCTGTTCCAGCAGTGTAATTTTCAGGCTGAAATGGAACGCTAGAGCTATTTAACTCATTTTTATGACGACCCAAGAATTTGGCTGATATACAGTGACCAGTGGATGGAAGATCTGACCAAGTAATCATCAGTAAATTAAAGAAAAGACATCCAGAAATTGCAGTATTTTATTGTTTTGTTGTATTTATGCCTAGAAATAACAGTCCTAAAGTCAACATAATTTCACACTGAAGTCACTTCACTGGTGTGAAGTAGTTTGGATGACAGTTAACCTCTCCAAATCTGAAGGCATGGTTCTCATGTAGAAAAGGGAGCGGCTTACCCACTCCGGATCGGGAATTAGTTGCTGCTCACATCCAAGAGTTCTCGGGGTCTTGCTCACAAGTGAGAGAATGAGGGAGATTAAAAGACAGATTGGTGTGGAGAAGAGAAATCTGAGCATGAAAGTGAAGCTGTCGATTTACTTGTTGATCTATGTTCCCACCCTCACATATGGGCACGAGCTTTAGGTAGTGACCGAAAAGAATGAGATCGCAGATGCAAAAGGACAGAAAAGGACTCCCTCCCAAGGTCATCTGGGCTCTCCCTTAGAGACAGGGCAATGACTTTAGCTATTGGAGAGGGGCTCAGAGTAGAACCGCTGCTCCTCCACATTGAAAGGAGCCAGTGGAGATGGTTCAGTATCTGACAGGGACACCTCTCAGGTGAGGTGTTTCATGCATGTCAAACTGAAAGGAGGCCATGAGGCAGACGCAGGACACCCTGGAAAAATTACGTCTCTTTGCAGACTTGTCAAAATTCCTCCATAATGATGTGATAGAGACTGATCAAGTCATACAGAAAACAGTTCCTTCCAGTTATTTCTCCTAAAGGTTGTTCTGTAAGCGTATGAATCGTGGGATTTACTTAGTTTTTCATATGGCTGCACAGAACCATGTAAAAATGTTATTTTTCACACGACTAGGTCTAACTCAGTATTCCCTACAATCATTAAGAGTAACTGGAATTATTCTATATTCAAGAGAGCTCATGAAAGTAAAAATTTTTCAAGATGACATTTTGATTCTTATAGATTTTTTCTCTCTTTCCAACCAGCATGGCATGGGGTTCCTTCACCTGCTGCATGGCTGCTTCTGTCACCACCCTGAACTCCTACACCAAGACGGTGATTGAGTTCAGACACAAGCGGAAGCTGTTCGAGCAAGGCCTGCGTGAGGAGCAGAACTACCTGGACCAGGAGGCTTTCCACTACTTCCGGGACCGCTCCCTCCAGTCCATCTCCAGTACAGTGGAGGTCTACCCTGGCCACAGTGGCGCCAGAACCGGGCTCGTCGTTGGGGGGCCAGGTCCTGGCCCTGGACCGGGTCCAGGTCCTGGTCCAGGACGTGGGAAGATGAGATCCACGTCAGCCTCAATAGACTTGGGGGAGAACACGGACTCACTGGGGGAGGAGCAGTGTTGAGTGAGACTTTGGAACGAGGGGGTTTTGTAGGTTGGAGGTATGGCCAGATGTCGAGACGATGAGGCAGACTACACCTTCAGGTCTGGACCAGGCCATCGGTTTTTCCACTGAAACTAAAAGCAGAAGGAGAGCTTCTTTTCTGTTTGATAATTTAAAGACTTAAGAAAACGTGGATTAAGCAAAATAAAAAATATTCTCTATGTATGAAATGAATATCAGTATAAAGTGCGAAAAGTGGCCTGTGGGCGGAAAGTAGCTATTCTCCTGCATATTTTGAGGTGCTGTGTGTAGTATTTTAACATCAATACATCTTCGCAATGTTGAAATATGAAAGGGGGCCTGAAAAACTTTTGCTGCCAGAAATTGAAATTACAGCATCACGAGGGGAGGTGCAAAACACATCAACTTTTTTAACTTATTTTCATTTTCCAAAAACAGGTAGGGACAACATCTTTGGTGTGTTTTTTAATGTAACTTCAAAGAAAACATTTAACGCTTTTTAAAGAAACCTCCGTTGGAAAAAGTTCCAAAATGAAAGTTGTGCCAGTGTTGGAGACAGCTTGCCATCTGGTAGACATCCATTGTGGACTTTCTACGAACGGTTAGTTTGTTTACAACTATATGACATAATCTTTTCATTGATTATAAAAAAATATACATTCTTGTTTGTGGGCAAGAAATCCATGAAAAACTATTTTGCAGTAAAGGAGACTTGAACTCATGACACCTTGGGGAAGACACAAAGCAGGCCAATTAGGAGAGCTGCACTTACTGGCCATTTCATGAGGTATATCTCGGGTTTGCAGAGAATGGTCTGAAAAAGAGAAAATATCCAGTGAGCAGCATTTCTCTAGGTGAAAATGCCTGGTTGACAATAGAGGTCAGAGGAGAATGGCCAGACTGTTTTGAACTGATAAGAAGGCAATAACTTAAATAATCCCTCATTACAATCAATGTATGCAGAAGAGTAAATCTGAATGCACAACATGTTGAACCTTGAAGCAGATGGGCTATAGCAGCAGAAGACCACAGCAGATGCCACTCCTATTGGTTAAGAACAGGAAACTGAGGCTACAGTTTGAACATGCTCATCAAAATTAGACAAGAGAAGACTGGAAAAACATTGTCTGGTCAGATAGGCCTTCATTCCTGCTGTGACATTTGGATGGTAGGGTCAGAATTTCACGTAAACAACATGAACGCATGGATCCATCCTCCCTTGTACGGTTCAGGCTGCTGCTGGTGGTGTAATGGCGTGGTGGGTTTGTACATTTTGGACCCCTTAGTATTATCTGAGCACCATTTAAAAACCACAGCCTACTTGAGCATTGTTGATGACCATGTTCGTCCCTTTATGCCCACAGTGTACCTATTGTTTGATGGCTTCTTCCAGCAGGATAACATGCCATGTCACAAAAGTGAAATCATCTAGAACAGGTTTCTTGAACATGACAGTGAGTTCACTGTACTCAAATGATCTCCGCAGACACGAGATCTCAGTCCAATAGAGTGCCTTTGAGATGTGGTGGAATGGGAGATTCACATCATGGATGTGCAGCAACTGTGTGATGCTACCATGTCAACATAGACCAAAATCTCTGAGGAATGCTTCCAGCATCTTGTTAAATCTAAGCCACAAGGAATTAAGACAGTTCTAAAGACAAAAGGGATCCAACCCAGTGCTAGCAAGGTATATCTAAAGAAGTACCTGCTTAGTGTGTACTGTATTGCTGCCATTAATATCTGTAACAGTCCAGAATGGGAAGTTCACCATGCAACATACAATGAGACAGAATTTGCACCTACATATACATAAATGGCATAAATGTTGTGTTGTGACATCCAATAATAGTAGATTGCTACCTTTTGTGGACATTGTAGCCAACAGTTAAATTAAAAACACAAAGACGTACAGTAGCTATCTTCATTGTGAATAACATTTCTCACATTGTAAGAGATGGTCTGACTGGGTCACTATTGTACGCAGAACTGATGTCAGCATCTGTCCATCCAGGGTTCAGTTTTGCCACTATATTGAACTGGAGAAATCATGTCAGTGTTTCAGCAATGCCCAGCAAACATGGTTGACGCAGTGATGTCATCACACCAGTTCAAACTGGTCATGGTATGATAGCAAAAAGTGTCAGGTGCATAGACAGTGTCCCCTGTAGCTTAGTGGCTTGTGCATTTGCCTTACAAGCAAAAGGTCCCTGGCAACGTTCCCTCTAAGCTGCGCACTTGCATGCGGGCTGCGTTCATGTGCACTGCATAAATTTGCTGTGCGCGGAGGACGCGGGAGCAGCTTAGAGGGACCATTGGTTCCTGGTTGGATTCCAGGTGGGGACACAAGCCCCCCCTCACCATGGAGGGTTGCATCTGGTAAGAAACCTCTGCCAAATTACCGATGTGGATTAATCCATTGGCGGAGAATACAAGGGAGTAGCCGAAAAGTGCATAGACAGTGTCTTAATTGCTTAGCTTAGTAGAAAAAGAATTGGACATTAGACCAAGAGATCACTGGTTTGAGTCTCTCTCATCGCAGATTAGTTTTTCACGAATGTCTTGCTCCTCATGCAACAAAGATGTCTAGCAGATGGTGACTTTACATTTCTGAAACTTTCATTTTGGAACTATTTTTCAACCAAGACCAGACGTTGATCAGTCTATAGTTACTCAGTGTCAAAATGTCCACTCCACATGCACAGACTAGCATTACCTTACACCTGTATACTAAATAACACTTTGATGCTATTTATTTGTTAAATACATAGTGAACTTTCTGTGCCTCATGACATCAGCTCTGTAACCCTGTGATTCATTCTACCTAGTTTGGGTCTCCTTGATGGTGGATTATCTTTTCACGAATTTCTTATTCTTTTCACAAAGGAGAATTTTTTTTTTGTTTATTTTGTAATGAATAAAAAGGATAATGTAACACATTTTAATTTTATTTCAGTTTTATTTATATAGCATCAGTTCACAACAACTGTTGCCTAAAGGTGCTTTATACTGTAATGTAAAGAATGTACCTTCGCCTGCACCCTTGGGTTTTCCCCCTAGGGGATTAGTCCACATTAGTAATTTGGCAGAGGTTTAAGCTGGATTCCCTTCCTGACACAACCCTCCATGGTGAGAAAGGGCTTGTGTCCCCACCTAGTATCAAAACAGGGACCTTTTGCTTGTAAGGCAACTGTGTAACTATAAGGTAAAGACCCCACACTATTACAGACAAAACCACAATAATCAGACAATCCCCTACAGTATGTCCATGCATTTGGTAACAGTGGGAAAGAAGAACATCCTTTTAACAGGAAGAGACCTCCAGCAGAACCGGGTTCAGGGAGGGGCAGCCATCTGCCTTGACAGGATGGGGGATGAAGGGAAATTGAAGAGAAAAAAATGAGAGTATATTTATTGCACATAAATGTCCCATTCCAAGGGAAAATCCAAGAAGGATATTTATGAGATTGCAAGATAACATCTCCCACATCGCCACAACTTTCATTTTGCAACAGATGTTGAAAAGAGGTGGTCAGCTGATAGTTAATGAATGCCAAAATGTTTCCTAAGAAAAGTTTTCTCAGCATTGTTCTCATGTGAATTTTAAACTCAGTTTGGGGGTACTGAAGAGGAGACCGGAATCATGAATGAATATTTTTTTATAGTTTCTTGCTTTATTATGTCGTGATATGAAAATGTTCCTTTGAACCCTGAAAGCTTGATGAAAAGCACTGGGACTAAAGATACAAGGTTGTGTTATGGTTTTTTCATGTTAGCCAGTAGCTACACAACCCATATGTGAAAGGTGATGATTTTCTTTTTTGTTGCGCTTTGCACGTCAGGGCCACTGTAATAAATAGTAAAAGCAGCATAACACAGATATTTAATTTTAGCTAACATTAGCTACTTCTCATAGCAGACCAAGTTCAGGTGTACTCATGTGACCAAGCACATTTGTCCCCCAAAGTCAAGTTTGTTGGACTGTGATTGCTGTGTAGTGAGGATGGTCATAATTTTTCAATATTCAAATAGTCAGTTAATCATAATACAAATAGTTTGTCACTTTCTTGTCCTAAGAAACACATTTTTCCTTGTTTTTACCAGGCCCTGGTACTGTGTAATGCACTTCTGTTGCCAGAAGTAGCAGTAATACACGTACAAGCTGTTTGCCAACCACCAATAAACAACAGAAATAAAAGATGTTAATTCACGTGTGAAGTGTGACATCATTTATCAGTTAGTCCAAATGCTAAATCAGGTCATAAGATCAAACAAACACAGAGGTTCCACTGAAAGGTATAAATGGTGTGAATTCTTTTAGCTTGTATTAACATTATTGTATTATTGTGCTCCTCCACATCGAAAGGAGCCAGTTGAGGTGGTTCGGGCATCTGATCAGGATGCCCCCTGGACGCCTCTCACTGGAGGTGTTTCGGCACGTCCCTCTGGGAGGAGACCCCGGGGAAGACCCAGGACATGCTGGAGAGACTATGTCTCCCAGCTGGCCTGGGAGCGCCAAGGTGTCCCCCCCTTG
>VUQH01020983.1:1427-13450 GCA_015106775.1 Etroplus canarensis | reverse complement strand
GCCAAGGAACTGTAAAAAAAAAAAAAAAAAAGACTCTGGATATGAGTGTTTTTCAGAACATTCAGAGGTGTAATTTTTCCATACTAAGAACACTGCCCTTTCTGCATTTTCTTCACATACAGGACGAGCCACAACTATCAGCTACAGTTACATTATAGAATAATTTTCTACCAGCTGAAGCTTCCAAATGAGCTAAACGCTAAATCAAGCCATCTGATGAAGTTTGTGTTTACATGCACCAGTGCATGCAATTATAAAAATTAGAAAAAGGAGGGAAAAAAAAGACATAGATTATCTTGGATATTTTCTGGTGTTATTTACCTCCAGTGAAGCAAAAGAATAATATTTGTAATTTGACAGCAATAAGTCAGCCCTGATGATTATATTTGCTCACTGAAGGAAAGAACTGCTTTAAGACAACTGCAATATACACAGCCATCACGGCCACTTTATTAGGTATATCTAGCTAGTATCAGGTTGGACCCCTTTTGCCTTAGGAACTGCCTTAATTTTTCATGGCATAGATTCAACAAGATTTTGGAAGCATTCCTTGGAGCTTTTGGTCCATACTGACATGAAAGCATCACATGGTTGCTTCAGATTTGTTGGCCGCACATCCATGATGCGACTCTCCTTTTTTGCCCCATCCCAAAGGTGCTTTATTGGATTGAGATCTAGTGACTGTGGAGGTCATTTGAGCACAGTGATCTCATTTTCATGTTCAACAAGCCATTTTCAGATGAGCTTTATGACCAGGCGCTTCATCCTGCTAGAGGCAGCCATCAGAAGATGTGTACATTGTGTTGAAGAGAAAGAACATGGGCAAGCAACATCACTCAGGTAGGCTGTGGCATTTAAAAAATTCTCAGTTGATACGAAGGGGTCCAAAGTGTGCCAAGAAAAATCCTCCATACAATTACACCACCTCTACAGCCTGAACTGTTGATACGAGGCTGGATGGATTCATGGTTTTATGTTGTTTACACCAAATTCTGACCCTACCAACTGAATGTTGCAGCAGAAACTGAGACTCCTCAGACTAGGCAACTTTGTTCCATCTTCTGTTGTCCAATTTTGGCAAGCCTGTGTGAATTGTAACCTCAGTTTCCAATTCCTAACTGACCAGACTGGCGCCTGGTGTGGTCTTCTGCTGCTGTAGCCCATCTGCTTCAAGGTTCGATGGGTTGTGCATTCAGAGATGCTCTTCTGCATACC
This sequence comes from Etroplus canarensis, assembly GCA_015106775.1. Classification (NCBI taxonomy): domain Eukaryota; kingdom Metazoa; phylum Chordata; class Actinopteri; order Cichliformes; family Cichlidae; genus Etroplus; species Etroplus canarensis. The sequence continues at coordinate 12,235 of VUQH01020983.1, read as the reverse complement.
TTGGGTGTATTTCGTGTTTGAGTTATTGTTGCTGTCCTATCAACTCAAAGCAGCTGGGCCATTCTCCTGTGACCTCTGGCATCAACAAGACATTGTTACCTGATGCTGAACTGACGCTTACTGAATATTTTGTCTTTTGTGAATCATTCTTTGTAATCCCTAGATATGGCTGTGCAAGGAAATCCCAGTACAGCAGCAGTTAATGAACTACTCAGACCAGCCTGTCTGGCACCATTAACTATGCCTCATTCAAATTTACCTCAATCCCCCTTCTTGCCCGTTGTGATGGTTGGGTTGAACCTCAGCTGATCGTTTTGATCATGTCTACATGCATAAATGCTATAAGATGCTGCCATGTGACTGGGTGATCAGATATTTGCATTAACTTGAACTTGAACAGGTCTACTTTATGTAGTGGCTGATAATTGTAGATCATTGTGCTATAATATTAATGTACTTTTGAGGTGGGAAAAATGGAATTCTAATCATATATTATGAAATGTACATTGCCTAAAGGAACAATGGAGCTTAAGCAATTAGAAAGACAGTATGATTTGTTTGATAATGCCTTCTGAAGTCTGCTTTGAAATGTGTTTAAAGGCAGTAATGACATAGTTACATGAGCATCTGATAATTCAGCTCTGCGTACTGTGGAACACAAGTTTCACATGCATGAGAGTGTGTGCAAGCTAGGTGTGAGCAGCAATGACGGCGCGATAGTCCATATCTGGTTCTGTTGTTAAATCCCAAATGAAGGACTGGAGCATGAGCATGTACCATCTTCTTCTCTTTAGCCAAAAGACTCAAGTTGCGCTATGATGAAATGAAATTGTTGAGTGTAAAAAATGAAGGCCTATATTTTGCTGCATTCTCTGTGTATGGGGAAATTATCAAGTGATCTAAGATACATGGTGCAAACAAAAATGACTTTTCTGCACTGAGTATTCAGACAGGTTTATGCTGGATCCAACCGCATACTGTATATACAGTAAAAGACGACTGTAACTTCTGGATTTGCAAAGAGAAGCCAGTGCCGAAGTGCCTTAAACCTGCACTCTTTGTCATAGCTAGCAGGAGGTGACTCCTGTGGTCTGGAAAATACTCTGAGTTATATAGACATCTGCAGGAAAATGGACCTCAACTCCCTTATCCTGACCTCAGCAAACATATTCCTGACAAGTTTGTGGTCTCAATCAATAGTTTCAGATCAAATTGAATATAACATAAATGTGCAAATTATGTTCCTGATTCAATTCAGTTCAATTCAATTTTATTTATATACTGTAGCGCCAATTCACAACAAAAGTCACCTTCATTAGTAAGAATAGAGGATAAACCAGGTTATGGTTATTGGCTACATCTTGTGATTGATTTGTTAGCCAATGAGCCTGTGGATCCAACTGGGTTGGGCATTCATGCACTTATATATAGTTATGTGAAAAAGAAAGTACACCCTCTTTCAATTCTAAGGTTTTACACATCAGGAGAAAATAGAAAAATAATCTGGTCCTTAGCGGGCTTTAGAATTAGCCAAATAAAGCGTCAGATGAACAGCAACACGTGACGTTTTGCACTATTATTTATTATTTATTTAGTTGTTATTTATCAACCAAAAACTAAACCAAAATACAGAGTTATCTGAATAGTCAGTACAGTAAGTACACCCCTACTGCTTCCATAGGAATAAAGAGGGTAAGTAGCAGCCAGGGGCTGCTAATCAAATTCACTTGATTAACTGATCATCAGCCAGTGTGAGCACCTCTTCAAAAACAAAAGTTTTGTCAGTTTGTTGTCAGAAACATTCTGGTGTGTGTTTTCACAATGCTAAGGAAGAAAGACATATGTAGTGTTCTTAGGAAAGCAATTGTTCAGTCTGGGAAGAGTTATAAGGTCATTTCCAAACAATTTAAAGTCCATCATTCTATGGTGAGAAAGATTATTCACAAGTGGAATATATTAAAGACAAGTGTTGGTTTTCACAGGAGTGGATATCCCAGCAATGTTACACCAAGGTTAGATTGTGTTACTGTCAGAGAGCCAAAAGAGACCACAAGACTTCTGGAACAATGTTCTTTGGGCAGGCAAGACCAAATAAGAGATGTTTGACTGTAATGCACAGTGCCACATTTGGTGAAAACCAAAACACAACATATCAGCACAAACACCAAATGTCAAGCAATGTGGTGGAGGGGTGATGATTTGGTCTTGTTTTGCTGCCACAGGACCTGGGCACTCATTGAGTTGACAGTGAACTCATCTGTATATCAAAGTATTCTACAAACAAATGTGAGGCTATCTGTCTGAGAGCTAAACCCAAACTGTGTCATGCAACAGCTCAGTGAACCCAAGCACAGCAGTAAATTTCCAGCAGAATGGCCGTAAATGAAAATAATCAAGGTGCTGCAATGGCCCATTCAAAGTCCAGACATCAGTCGGACTGAAATGCTGTGTGCTGTGCATAAACAAATTCTTGCAAACCTCAATGAACTGAAGCAATGTTTTAAAGGAGAGTAGGCCAGAATACCTCCAGAATAATGTGAGACACTGAGAGTCATACAGAAAATTATTAAGTCGAGTTATTGCTGCTGAAAGTGGTTCTACAAACTATTGAATAATGGGGAGCACATAGTTTTTCAGACCTAGCTTCTCCATTTCAGCAGAGGTTATATTTAAATAATTTTAGAACCTGGTGAAGACTAGAAGATTATTATTATGTCCTGATATGTAAATGTACCTTTGGCTGCTCCCTTGTATTCTCCCCAAGGGGCACCACAGTGGATTGGTAATTTAGTAAAGGTTTAACACCGGATGCCCTTCCTGATGCAACCCTCCATGGTGAGAGGGGCTTGTGTCCCTACCTGGAACTGAACCAGGGACTTATTACTTGTAAGGCGAATGTGTAAACTACTACACTACAGGGGCATTATTATGTCCTGGTATGTAAAACCTTCAAATCTAAAGAGAGTGTACTTTCTTTGTAGGGTAATGTTAAGAAAAATTCAGGGCTGAGGTGCATGCCTAGAAACAGCTTAGTACAACAGATGCGTTATTAGGAGAGATCCGGACATTTTACAGGAGTGAATGTAGCATGGCTAAATCAAAAATGATTCATGGTTCTGCACTGAGCTTACCACTTTTAGACTTCCCAAAATAACTTCTGACATTACGTATTTATTATTTTTAGTAGGCTGATGTCTGAAGAATGTATGTCTTAAATAGGTTTAGAAAAATTCAATAAGAAGAAGGATGTGATGGGGTGCATTTATGCTGACTGCCTGTTTCTCTGTGAAACAGAGCCTTTTCATATAGGCTATATACTCAAATTATATAAAACTGACATTTAATATCCATTGTCTTAATTCAAATTTTAAAAAAGAAAATATATGTGGAAAAAACAAACTATTATTTACATTTATCACACCATCAAAACCATAAAGCTTCAATCAGGTGTTCGAATTAGGAGTCTCATTTCAAACTTATGACCAACTTTGATCCTTAGTGCTTCTACAGAAAACCTTGTATAGAAACTGGAAGTGGGCCTTTTTAATGGGATAATGATCCTAAGCACAGCAAATCCACCAAGGAATGGCTCAAAAAGAAGATATGGTTATGAAATGGCCCAGTCAAAGCCCAGATTTGAAGCCCATTTAGAGTCTCTGTTATACTGGATTTTACAGGGATTTGCAATATCCTGCTCATAAGTTACCATGGCATTATACACATTAGGACACACACGTGCATGCTGTGAAGGTGCTGAGTTGCTCGGAATGAGGTAGTCCCGACAAGGTGAAAAAGAAAAAGGACATTCAGTGCCAGGATTATGAAGCAGTCCAGAAACCGTTTACAAAATGTGGTGTTGACTGACACAGTCGCTCATGCTACATAAAATTCATCACAACTTCACAGAAAACCATTTTTCACATTGTGTAGTCTTTATCGAGCGACGTAGGCTGAATAATTTAATTCTGTGTTATTTAGAAAATGCCATTTTGCGCTCTAATTCCTCTACCGTGAGCGATTATATTCCATCAAGGTAAATTCAACAAAACATCAGCAGATGAATGAACGCAAGGTAAAAGAGCCGCAGAGGGGAAAATACTGCGAGTGAATAGAGCGGAGGGAAACCAATGAAAGCATCAAAGTGAAGCTGAAAAGCAGCAGAAGAACAGCAACAACGGTCCGGCTCTCTTTTTTTCTGACGCGTGAACAAAAGCCAGTCACCTTGCTCTTTCTTGGGGCTTCTGTTTACTGGCGTCCTCGCTCGCACACTCACAAAGTTTCAAAGGGCTAAAGCTCTCAGCTAGCCATAAGCATTAGCTGCTTCCCCTGGCTGTAATTACAGACGCTCCCAAAAAAGACGAAAAGAAGGAAGCTCGAACGAACCGTGGCCTTTCAGCCTTTCAGCCCCATGTGTGGTTGTATCGTGTGTGTGTGTGTGTGTGTGTGTGACAGAGATCAAGCGGGGATAAAACAGGAGCAAAGAAGCCTGGTCATCCTTTGAGCTGCTGCGCTAAAAGTCACCACCGCCCACCCACTCTCTCTGTCATTTTCTCTCGTTTGTTAGCTCTCTGATTGCCGTCAACTTTTTTCTTTTTCACTCTCTCTTCCTATCTACTCCTTTCTCCTTCTCTGCCTAACTGCTGCTGCATTTGCGCTCACAGTTATGTCTAACATCGCAGGAATCTGATTTTGTCACAGATCAAAAGCACAAAAAAACTAACATAGGAAGAACTGGGTAAGTGAAACTAAACAAACTTTGACAAAAAATAAAATGAAAGAAAAAGAGGGTAATTTGCCTCATCTCAAACGCGCAGAGACCTTGACTTAAGCACAAAAGTTACGATAGCTGATCTGATTTGTGTCTGAAAGCAGGAAAAATATAAATGGAGAAAAGTTTTTATTTTAATGCCTAATTAGCTTCTTTTTCAGGCAGCTCTCAGAGGAGATTTTAATTATGATTTGGCATCAATCGCCATTTACGGGATAAAATGGACGCTGTTGATCAAGGCTCTGTTGGAAGGTGGTAGAGATGGAGGGATATTCAAGCAAATTGGGGAGAGAGATTCCACAGCCGGTCAAACGCGTTTTCAATCACGCCATCCTCAGCTATTCGCTGACAGACCACGCACACCGGGACCCCACGCAGGAAGCAGGGCCATCTTGCTTCTCTCAGAATTTGAACTAAAGAATTTAAAAGCCACAACATTTTTATAGAAATGTCTGTTTTGCTTTTTTGTATTGTCAGTTAATGCAGTGATTCAGCTACTGGCAGCAGATGAAAGCCCTTTCATTTGCTGTCTGAAGCACTGCATGTCTGATTTTTGTGCTTTCTGCTTCTATTCAATTCAATTAGGGACAAGTAAACAGTGAGTTTGTATGTAGTCAGTAGCATTAGGCTGGAATCAAAGTAATGCAGACATATATTCTAAAATCCCTTCATTTACCCAGAGAACGGATCTATGATATGATAAACTACATGGACAAGAGTATTGGGCCACACCTCTTAATCATTGAATTCAGATGTTTCATTCAGTCTCTTTGCCACAGTTGTATAAAATCAAGCACCTAGCCCTGCAGTCTGCCTTTACAAATATTTGTGGTGGAGGAGAGCCTTGAGAGGTGGAGGTATGCACTGGAGAGAAGAGGAATGAAAGTCAGTAGAAGCAAGAAAGAATAAATGTCTGAATGAGAGTGAGGAAGGTGGGATGGTGAAGCTGGAAGGAGAAGAGGTAGTGACAGTGGGTGAGTTTAAATATCTGGGGTCAACCATCTAAAGCAATGGACAGTGCACAATAGAGGTGAAGAAGAGAGTGCAGGCAGGGTGGAGTGGGTGGAGATGAGTGTCAGGGGTATTTTGTGACACAAGGATAGCACCAAGAGTCGAAGGGAAGGCGACACCTGCTGTGATATATGGTTTGGAGATGGTGGCGCTGCCAAAAAGACAGGAGGTGGAGCTGGAGGTGGCAGAATTGAAGATCCTGAGATTTTTACTGGGAGTGACCAGACAGGCTTAGAAATGAGTACATCGGAGGGATGAGAAGTTTGGAGATAAAGTCAAAAAAGGCATGACTGAGATGGTTTGGACATGTTTAGAGGAGCTATAGTGGATATATTGAACAAAAGATGTTGAGGATGGAGCTGCCAGGCAGGAGGAGAAGAGGAAGGCCACAGAGAACAGTGAAGGAGGACATGCAGAGGATTGGAGTGACAGAAGAGGATGCAAAGGATAGATGAGAGGGAGGCAGATGATCCACTGTGATGACCTGGGAGCAGCCAAAAGAAAAAGAGGAAGAAAAAGGGTCTCTCCAAAGAACTCAATTAATTCAAGTGTCATGCTGGAATAGGATGCCACCGTTGCAACAAGTGAGTTGGCGAAATTTCTTCCCTCTTCTGTGAGAGGCATAAATGCAAGTGGAAGTGTTTAGGAACCACAGAAACTCAGCCATGAAGTGGCAGACCATGTAAAGCTACAGAGCGGGCTTGCTGAGTGCTGAGGTGCACAGTTTGTAAAAGTCACCATCACTGTCTCAGTAACTGCAAAGTTCCAAACCTCCCCTGGCATTAACATCAGCACAAAAACTGTGCACTGGGTTAGCTGCATGTCATGGGTTTCTGCGTGCAAACCTTACATCACCAGGTGCAATGCCAAACGTAGGATGAAGTGGTGTAAAAGCACACTGCCACTGGACTCTGGAGCAGTGGAGTTCCAAAATCACACTTCTCTATCTGGCAGTCTGATGAATGAGTCTGGGTTTGGCAAATGCCAGGAGAATATTACCTGCCTGACTGTACTGGGGCAACTGTAAAGTTAGGTGGAGGAGGGACAATGCTATGGGGTTATTTTTCTGTGGTTGACCTGGGCCCCTTAGTTCCAGTGAAGGGAACTGTTAATGCTTCAGCTTACTGAGACATTTCAAATCCTACAGAAAGCCTTCGAAGAAGAATGGAAGCTGTTGTAGCTGCAAAGAGGGAACCAATTCCGTATTAATGCCTATGGATTTAGACTGGGATGCCATAAAAACTTGTGCAAGTGGCCCAATGCTTTTTTCCATATTGTGTTTGTCGTTTCTTAGAGAAGACAACATGCACACCTCTGAAATACAAAGAAGCCCATGTCATATTCACATTTCAAAATGAACAGCAGAATGTTTTTGTGTTTAAACGTGGCTTGCTTGCAGGACTCATTAATTTTATATGACTCTATATTAACAGTGAAAGTGTCTGTGTGAAATGCGAAGAGTTCCTTGTAATTGCCTGATGTCAGACCAGGTTGTCAACTCATTACACAACTGCCTTCACTCGACCTTTTTTTTTTCGTTGTGGAAGGGATTTCCTAATCAGTCACTGGAGACCAAGGTCTGAATATAAAGAAATCTTCAGGCAACATGAACGTGAAGCAATACCACCAGGGATTCTTTTTCTTTATTGTGGAGTGCAGCAGAGTAGAAATAAACTGCAACATGAGGTGATATCGAGAATACTTGAGTCCACATTGTTATTACTCCGTCTTGGGTCTGCTGCCCAGCTTGACATCAGTGTTAGTCCCACCCATGGCACTTATTGGCTAATTAACAGTCAGGCACTCATCGGACAGTTTTTCAGCTGAGAAACTGCTGTTTTATGTACTACTGCCAGACAAATCAAGCAACTCGATGAAGTGGTAAAACCCAGGTGGTTGTCAAAATAAAAAATCAAATGACGTGTGCACATTCTGATGCTGGTTACAAGCATTGGTCGTGGATAAAAGAAAAAACACCCAGCTGGTGTAAGAACAGATTGATCCATACAACAAACAGCTCCCATTAGGAATCCATTAGCTTTGTAGGTTCTTCCTCAGACTTCTGAAAAACAGTCACCATCTTGAATGCACACAATCTATATGAAGAAAACACGAGACTTCTCTGAGCTGTTGTGAAGTGCTGTCATTTGTGTTAAAAAATGCATGTTTAGCATATACATGAGTGTGTGTTCTTTTTTAAAAACATTTTTGCGTTCTGTCATTCCACTGTTCCATTATTCACTTCTGTATGCTTTTTTTAAAGCTATGATGTTGGTTCTGTCAAGCTCTACACCACGCAGATGCACTTCTAACATGTAGCCCAAGATACAGTAGGTTCATATGTTTTTGGACAATGACACATTTTTTGTAATTTTCCTCCACCACAGTGGATTTAAAATCAAACACTCATGATGTGATTGAAATTCAATTCAATTCAGTTTTATTTATTATTTCCAATTCATAACAAAAGTTGCCTGAAGGTGCTTTACACTATAAGGTAAAGACCCTACAGTGTTAGAGAGAAAACCCCAACAATCAGAAAATCCCCTATGAGTAAGCACTCGGTGACTGTGGGAAGGAAGAACTCCCTTTTAACAGGAAGAGACCTCTGGTAGAACCAAGCTCAGGGAGGGGCAGCCATCTGCCTCGACCAGTTAGGGGTGAGAGGAGAGAGAAGAGAGAAAGCAGAGCAAAGAGAGACAAAGACTATGGGGGAAAGAAGACATTTAATGTCATGCAGCAGTAGCAAACAAATGCATGGGGAGTGAAAAGAGGTGTTTTGGAGAAGAAATGCCCAGCATATCATAAGACGCCCCCAGCAGCCTAAATATATTGCAGCATAACTGAGCCCTAACTATAGGTTTTATCAAAAAGGAAAGTTTTAATCCTAATCTTAAAGGTAGAGGGGGTGTCTGTCTCTTGAATACAAACTGGGAGCTGGTTCCACAGGAGAGGGCCTGATAGCTGAAGGCTCTGCCTCCCATTCTACTTTTAAAAACTTTAGGAACCACAAGTAGGCCTTCACTCTGAGAGTGAAGTGCTCTATTGGGAAAACAAAAGTGCTGATAATTATTTTAATTCAAGTAAGTTAACAAAAAAAGTTGCATTACTTGTTCAGGAATTATAGGCCCCCATTTTCAGGGATTCCAAAGTAGTGAGACAATTGACTGACAGTGTTATAGCCAGGGGATGCCTGTTCCCTCATTTTTCCATGACAAACTAAATAGATAAAAGGTCTGAAATTGATTCCAAGTATTGAACGTGCATTTGGTAGCATGAGGTTTCAAAAGCTGCCACTGCAAGTGAAGGAGGTCATTATCAGGCTTAAAAATCAAAATAAACCTATCTAAGAGATACCAAAACCTTTAGGGGTGATAAAATCAACAGTCTGGGTTATTCTTAAAAAGAAGGAGTGCACTGGCCAGCTCAGCAGCACCAAAGGGCCCGGAAGACCACAAAAGTCTACTAAAGTGGATGATCGCAGGCTTCTTGCTGTTGTTAAGACAACCCCTTCATAACATTCATCAAACACAAGAACACACTCGAGAAGGAAGGTAAGTTACTGTCAAAGTCTACAATCAAGAGATCAGTCTAAATACAGAGGGTTCACAACAAGGAGCTCAAAAACAGGAAGATTAGATTTTTCTAGGAAACATCTAAAAGAGCCTGCCCAGTTCTGGGGAAAATTCTTTAGACAGTTGACACAAAGATAAACTTGTACCAGAATGATGGGGAGAGCAAAGTATGGAGAAGGAAGGGAACCACTCGTGATCTGAAACATACCACATCATCTGTCAAACATGGTGGAGGCAATGCTATGGTTGCCAGCGAAACCGGGTCACTCGTGTTTATTGATGATGTGACTGCAGCAGTATGATAAATTGTGAAGGGCACAGGGCTATACACTCTGCTCAGATTCAGCCAAATGCTGCAAAACTGATTGGATGCCACATCACAGTGTAAATGGATAATGACCTAAAGCATACTACAAAAGCAGACCAAGAGTTTCTTAAGGCAAAGAAACGGAATATTCTTAAATTGCAAAGCCTGATCTGAACAGCTTTTCATTTATTGAAGACAAAACTGAAGGCAGAGAGACCCACAAACAAGCACTAATTGAAGGTTGGAGTAAAGGCCAGGCAGGACATCTAAAGGGAGGAAACACAGCATTTGGTGTTGTCCATGGGTTCTAGACCTCAGGTAGTTATTGACTGCAAAGGATTTTCATCCAAGTATTAAAAGCAATCCTCATATTTAAAATGAAGTTAGTTTGTCCAATTCCTTTTGAGCCTCTGAAAATGCAGAACTATGTTTAAATGGATGGAATTCCCAAAAGAGTTAAAGCAGGTTTTTTTTGTCAGACACCTTGAACTGAAAAAGCTGCCTGCACTTCAATCACATTTTGACTGTTTGATTTAAAAATCCACTGTGGTGGTGTATGGAGGCACAATTACAAATGAAAAAGAAAAAAAAAAGTCATCCAATAACTTGTGGACCTAACTCTATGGCAGCTGCCCAGTGTGAATCCTGATAAAATGTTTCTTGCATATATAAATTTGACACATTCATTTACATGCTTATTGTGTATTTTCAGTAGGACTGAGACATCACAACAGACGAGGAACGTCACGTATTTTTGTAGTAGCCGCTTACGACCGTGTCTCCATATTGGTCAGAGGGAGAGCCCTGTGCACTGAATGTTATACATCTGACAATGTCCTCCTCTCAGAGCTGTTTGGCACTATAATGAACCCACAGATAATGATGCCCCAACTTTGCAGCCCCCCACAAATGTTAGCTTCTTTAAACTCATTGTTTTCACATTTAGACAATTACAGCGTTTCTGTCTGAGTTTAGTCTCAGCACACTCATTAACGCGCGTGATAAGGCTTTAACACAGAAGAAGTTGCATTTCTGTTTTTCAGGAGAAGCCCCCCACCCCACCCCCCTCACCCCTCACCCCCATCCCATTTTAGCATTTACAGTGTTATTGTGCAATTAAAACTGGATGTGGCAGCTTAAATATTCC
>VUQH01020981.1:33289-46810 GCA_015106775.1 Etroplus canarensis | reverse complement strand
ATACGTGTCCTGCATCTCCTTCACATACTTCTCTGCCACTCCTGACTTCCTCATACAATTCCACACTTCCTCTCTTGGCACCCTATCATATGCTTTCTCAAGATCCACAAAGACACAGTGCAACTCCTTCTGACCTTCTCTATACTTCTCCATCAACACTCTCAAAGCAAACATTGCATCTGTTGCACTTTTTCTCGGCATGAAGCCATACTGCTGCTCGCTGATGGTCACCTCTCTTCTTAGTCTGGCTTCAACAACCCTCTCCCATATCTTCATGGTATGGCTCATCAACTAGTACAACATACATTTCATATTCTACTTTACTTGCTTTTTTCAAGGTAATCAGTTTGTATGCTTTTTCTAAATAAGTTTAACTTGTTAGAATTTACAAAGTAATACTCAGAAGGGAGTTTATATATTTATTAACCCATATTTAACCAGATAAAAGTCCCATGAGATTTAGAATCTTTTTTGCAAGGGAGACCTGGATTAAGTGGGATTAAGGAAAGAAGGGAGGGAGCTAAAACATCCTGTTTTAGGCAGTGCATGAATTGATTGTCTGCACCAAGGCCCAGTGTAAGGTAAATATGTATTATTTTGAACCAGAAACTATATATAAAAATGGGACGTAGCTACTGTGATGCCACCCATTTTTGGACTCGTTAAAGCCTGAGGTTAGTAATTTGGCTGCTGCTATGTTGGTTTTTTGGGGCCAGACGCTCCCGAGAGTAAATAGTGCCAAGTATATCTGCAAGCTAGCTGCATGTATAAACAGTGTGGGTGCAATGTACAGACACAAATACCTGCTAAGTAAGAGGTTAAAACTATCAGGATTCTGGAATTCTAGAACTTCATTCACCAAAAATGAAACAAAAACTTTTTACATAGTTTGCACCACATGGAAAGTATCCCAAAATTCACAAAACCACAAACATGGTTGGGAGGCAAGGCCTCACAGACGGCAACAGGCTAAAGCTGCCTAAACCTGTCTCAAGTGGCCATTAGGGGAACTGCAGCTGTTGGAACTTTCACAGTGGGTTCGTTATTTCAGCTCCAGAGGCTGCCTTTTGGTTTGAACTGTGAATCATGCAAAGTTACTCAAGTAGGATACTAGAACAAATATATCGAGTTAAAAAATAGCGGTTTCATTGCTTTATGTTCAGCCGCTTAAGTTATGTCCATGAGATATTCATATCAACACTTTCTACATAAGCAGATGGCACAGTGGTTGGCACTATCACCTCGCAGCAAGGTTTTCAATAGATTTTGAATGTTCCTCCTGCTCCTGGTTGCTCTCCTACTGTCAATTTTAGACTGAATGGATATTCTATAATGGCTGTAGGGGTGGGTCTAAGTGTGAATGGATGCCCAAGTCTCTCTGTAGGCCTTGATATCCAATGTTAGCTGGGATCCAGCCCCTATATGACCCAAGTTGGATAAGTGGTTAAGAAAATGGATGGATGGATGGTTCCTGTGTATTTCTTCCCATTCCTGTGTACTTAACTCATGAGCCCAACTCTGCTGGAGTGGATGTCATTCAGACAAAGTAAGACAGATCTCATGCCAACTTCAAAGTTCAATGCAAGTATGGGCCACTGGCCAAAATAATCTGCCAAGGGGCTATCCTTCTCTGTCAGTGTACAGAGTAGCTTTGACAGGAAATGGCCTTGAGGGTAGCTAAGCAAGCAAAACACATCTTCAGACTCTTCTAGTTCATCTTGAGTTAGTGGTTCAATTCAGGGTTCAGGTTTCCTAAGTTGTTATACTGAACTTAAACTCCCTATAGCACCGAATAACACCCCAAAGAGCATCCAAATCCAAAGTGTAAATGGTCTGTTAAGTTCTTAGAAAGTTGCTATGCTTTACTAAACTGTTATATTATAACTTGTGCATGGGAGCATTCCTGTAGCTGGGCCAATTAACAGTGGACCCATTACATTAATTCATTATGATGTACGCCATTTATCACACTCCAGATAACCTTGGCACAGTCCGTCAAGAACAGATATCTGACAAACAGTGTAGCGGGATAAGGACAAAACAAAATATATAATATATGAAACCAGAATTTTGTGCCCTTGTACAAAATGAAACCTCCCCACTGGGATTTTCAGGTGAGCAGCTATTAGAATGTGCTTATCAATCACTGTCATAGCAGTATACTCCACAACAAAAGCAACAACTTGTTTCTGTTTTTGTATAAAGCTGCACCGCATGATGACAGAAGTCATTTGAAACGCATTTCTCTTACTTCCCCCCATGAAGGAGGTCAGCATTTTAAAAGAGACACTTTAAGTCAGCACGTCACATTGGTGGTGGTGTATGACACAGACAGCTGAATGTGTTTTTTAGAACTTACTTTGTTTGAATTGTGACTACAAACTTTGATTTTAAGCAACTGGCATCAGATAATCAAGCATTAACGGCTAGACCAGCATACATTGAAGATACTTTGTCTCAAATGATACTCCAACCACAATCCATATTCTTTACTCATTGTTTGAAGTGTAAAAGCAGAATGTTAGTGACGTAGTAGCTCATCTGGGTCATGATCCATCACGATTCACAGGTTGCTGCAATGTGTGAAACACAGAAAGACAGGGATGCATTATCTTGCCGTTGTTTGGCTGCATTACACAAAGTAATGAGAATTAAAATCCACTAAGAAGTCAAAGAGGTTCACAAACAGTCAGACCTCGGACAAATTAATCTTGGTCACCACCAAATCAATGTTTTGGAATTTAAGGGTATTATGACTACATGGTCAGTAATAACCATGTCCATAAAAAGAATGTAAATATGTGAATGCAACAACATGTCATAGCAATGATCACATAACTGATGTCAAAGGGGATAGGAAGGCTCAACCATACCTTCCTAATGAGGGAGTCAACCAATAGGACCACTTCCTCCATGATCTTGATTGATAAGATCTTGATCACTACCATGTAACAGTGCAGACAAATACAACCTTGAGTGCAATTTTGGGTGAACACCGATCCGGTGATCATTGTATGATAATGTCACTAAATCTGACCAAGGCGGAGTAGCAATATTTGTGCACTGTGGACAGACAAAGGCCTTGCCATGGCATTAGCTTACTGATTCTTCAGTTAGAGGAGCTAAAAATCAACCCTGATAACATGTTGCTAATTATTTGCAAAGCTTTGAATCAGGCTGGTAGAAACTTGACTGGTAAATACTTCCAGTCTGTACAGCCCATTGGCTCCTGAAGACAAGCTAGAAAGCAGCAGTGCCACAGTTCAGGGGCAGTATCCTCCAACAACATCCAAAGGCAAAACCTTGAAGGGATGCAGCATTCATTTGTTCAGATACATACCTGTTCAAAAAAATTGCACTTGTAAAAGCCAGTCATTCTTTTTTAGCTTGATCTATAGTGCACAACATCTCCATAGCCTAAATGTAAATATTCAAAGCAAATCTTAAAACTTCATTTGACTTAAACTTAACTTACCTAAGTTTCTATAATATTTTCGTCCTTTGCAAGTTACTATAATTGATTATTTTTGACTAATTTTAACTGCCTTGCATATTAAGTGTCTCTACTTAGAAATATTATATCAGTTCTACTGTATCTATGTATCTGCTACAGTCTGCCTTAATATTGCAGTGTCCAGGACTGGTCATCTCTGCTGTGTTCCGGTTGTGCAGAAGCAAATTATGAACATCAGCTAAAACACTTATTTTTGTTCAAACTGAGTTGCTCCATGTCTGTTTCAATGTGTTTACAGGTTCAGCTGCTCAGGTCGTGTTTCGTTTACCTCCATGTGACACTATCAGTGATGTGGGTTGCTGGGCTTATGACCATTGCCACGTTAGTACGGATAACAGACAACTGCAGAGTGACGCCCTGCTCAAAAAGCTCCAGAGGTTCACCTCAAGCTATTTTACCGATGTGCATCAACAGATGAACGTTGCTCATTATAGAAGCTTTATGCAACAAGGACTTTCAGTAACTTATTTCCCTTGTGAAGCTAATCAGTTAAATTACTCATGCCTGCCTAAAGTGGTTGGATTTCAGAGCTACACTGATTTTGTGTAATCAAAAAAGGACTATAATTATTGAGTTTCATTAATATAAAATAGTTTTGTGTATTTGTGAACTCAAACAAGCACACTTCTACATGTAGGTTCTCAGTCATCCAGGGTAAGTGCTTGAATTGCAGGCAACTGGACTTTTTATGTTCTTGAAAACATTTCACCTCCCATCTGAAAGGATTCTTCAGAACGCCATATGCAGGATTTAATCAAGTTTTTAAATTCTGAAAATGTTTGACTTTTCAGACCTTCAGCTCTTTATCCTCTTTCAACTATTTTGGGGTTTGTAGTTCAAGAAATTCACCACATCTTACTGCAACTCGTCTGAAGTTTCTAAAGGACCGAAGTAATCAGTGTTTATTGGGAAAAGGTTGATGTTTTCCTTAAAATAAAACCGTGTGAGTGATTTTCATCAATATTTAAGTGACTGAAATGCTTCCTGACAAAAGGAATTTAGCAGCTTATTACTGAAAATGGACTGGGAACCCAAGAAGCACTCCAATACAATACACATTGTAGGGATGGAAAAACAAGCTAGATTTATTTTTCTTACAATTTGTGATATTTCCTTTATTATATTCAAGTACAACACAGTTATTCAATATGAATTTTCCGTTCCTGTTCATGCATTGTAAAAAGGTTTAAGAATTTGCATTGGGAAAGAAACCATCCATTTTCTTCTGCTTATCTAGGTTCATATAATCGGGGCAGTAGTCCAAGCAGCGATGCCCACAACTTCCTCTCACCCAATCACCTCTTCCAGGAGGGACACCAAAGTGGGGATGTCACCAGGGCCAATTCTTATAGTAAATTTTGGTACCAAAATTCTGAGAATGTGACTGTACTTGTTTTTTTTTTTGGTACAACCTGCCTTCCAAGTCATTGGTGTGTACATCTACCAAGTTCTTATGGAACTGATGAGGGCAGCATATGGCTTCAAATGCTCTAGTCCATCCTTACATTACTGAAGAAGAAGGACCTCCACAAACACAGGTAAAACTACACATGGCTCAACAAAAAACTACAGGTGGAAAATGCCAACAAGTGGAGCTGCTGAGATAGCTCCACCCAGCTCCCTAATATGACAAAGAGTCGAGAGCTGGGTGGCAAAGTGCAGTACTCTGCATTTGAGGTGACTGACGAAGGCTTGATAACTGATTCACAAAAAATAATATGGAAATAAATGCTATAGTGCTTTTCAGACTAAGGACAGAAACATTTCTGCTTTACCAAAACACTTAAAAAGGCCAGAATCCAGAGTTGTTCAAAGAATTCAAGGTTTTAGTTCATATTAATGTGTTATAATGAAATGCACATTATTATTTAGTTTGAGAAAGCTGTCATTGCCATTGATAGCTTGGTGTTTCTTTCAAAAACCTTGAAGTGCTAAAGAAAAAGTTCCATGCAAAGGAATCCTTGCCTCATCGACACAAGATGTTGCACTATTAGCACATAAATCACAGCGTTGTATTCTATTCTGTAATGCTGTTGCTTTTAGTTACAGAAAAGTCATGTTTTTAAGTTTGAAATGTTTTTAATAAAAGAGTTTATATTTAGGCATATGTTTTTTTTTTTTACTTTTTAGTGTAGTTTTATTAGTTATTGGTAAAGACTATTACATAATGTACCTTTAGCTGCGCCCTTGTATTCTCCCCAAGGGAGCCAAATTGCCAAGCAGATTAATCTGCATTGGTAATATGGCAGAGGTTTTATGACGGATGCCCTTCCTAACGCAATGGAATTGTGGCATCCATATTCCAAAGTCAGCTGCAAGATCTAATCTCTCCAGCACATCCTGAGTCTCCTTCCGGTAGGACATGCCCCAAACACCTCACCTAGGAGGCATCCACCTCAACTGACTCCCTGCAGCTGGAGGAGAAGGAATCAGCTGTTATATTTGTACTTGAATCAGTCGAAGGTAATGCATTTCAAGCCATTTTTCTGAGCACCGAATCAGAGCAACAAAACCATCTGCGCAAACAAACAACATGTGGCCTGCCAAGATCAAAGTAGTTATTTGGAGGTAGCTTTATCAAGAGACCTCTCCTACTGTAGCCAGCCCATCATCTTTTGCTGAGTATATTAATGGTTTGGGGCCACAAAGAGATCAATATTTGATATTTTCAACTGTCTGTGACGCTGTGAAACATTTACCATCCTCCACTTTTTATGAATAGCTGAGCGGATCAGAGCCCAGTGGAAGTTCACTTTGTGTTTCAGATCAGAGAGCAATTCTTTGACATTATAATTTACATAAAGCAGAAATGAACATAAATTACTTGTTGGTTCTACATATTTGTATGGGGCCATTTTTCTGTCAGGTGCAAAGACAACTGCATCTGTGTGGAGTCAGCTATAATGAGTGCAGGTACATTGCTAACAGAGACAATGGTAGAAATGAGGGGAGACAGAGTAGCTCATTTATTCATAGGCTGTAAGGGGGGGGAGCCTGGGCCGTGCCTGTTGACTAGGCAGCGACTTGGATGGGCACACAGGCAAAGTGATTAGCATCCATCACTGCCTGTTTCTCTTAGACAGCAAGAGCACCGTGACAGATGAAGGGGACACAATCAGGGGCGAGACAGCAAAGCATGGCAGCAGATAGAAGCCTGGGAGGGAAGAGCATGGCACCGGTCAGCTGACAAGAATGACAAAGTTGGGACATCGTTTTAAAGGTCAAGATAAGGATAAAAGAATTTAGCTTTGTGAACATGTCAGTTTTGGTCTGAACAGTCATTGCTTGTGTGTGGGAAGGCAAGAGAAGATTCATTAGTAAAATCTGTAAGGTCTTTGCCACAGGTGGAAGAATAAGCATCTGCCACTGGAGACAAACATCCAGCAAGAGGCCATTCCCACATCTTCTTGCAGGCTGTCAGAGTGTTCTCTCTAGAAATTCAACAATGCAAATGTAGGGTACTTGCACTTAGAGCAGGGCTGCAGAGCGAGACCATTTCCCCTCACATTTTGTTTCCCCCATGTAGATGCACTCTTTGGTCACACTAGTGTGACTAAAGACCCCAGCTAAGAGTTTGAAACATCTGAATTCTAATTTTCCCCCATGACAAGGGAAGCTTCAAAGCAGTGGCTTTGGGTTTTTAAATTGATTAAAAGGACAGACTATTTCTGGCAAATGACAACCCATTACAAAACAGAGCTGTAACAGCTCTATTTGTTACTGTGCATTCCACCCCCCCCATTCTTAGACATCACAAGCCAAAAGAGTCCAACAGCTGTGGTATGGTCAAATCACAGTAATTCATACCAAAAAGCATTCTAGATGCAAGTCTTGCCACTCTGCAGCAATCTGGAAATGCCTCCAGGTGTTATTATTATCATTATGGCAGTTATGCTTAAGCATTACCTATAGTCATGTGAAAAAGAAAGTTTTCAAAGGACTCGAGGCAGTTCTGTGAAAAAATAAGTCGTCACTACTTCCGTAAGAATTAAGAGGGTAAGTAGCAGCTGAGGGTTACTAATCCAATAACACCTGATTAACTGATAATCATCAAGTATGAGCACCTTTATTAAAGCAAAAGTTGCTACAGTTTGCTGGTCTGGCGCATTCAGGCTTGTTAACACAATCTTCCAGGGGGTGGATGTCCCAGCAAATTCACCACAAGGTCAGACCATGCAATGCTCAGAGAAAGCACCAAAAACCCAAGAGCTACATCTCAGACTACAGGCCTCAGATAGGATGTTAAACAACAAAGTTCATGACAGGACAATTAGAAAAAGCCTGAACACGTATGGCCTGTTTGAAAAGGCTGCCAGGAGAAAGCTTCTTCTCCCTCTTCGCAGGATGGCTTAAGTTTACAAAGTTGCATCTGAAGAAACCCCAAGACTTCTGGAATAATTCTTCTTTAAATAACAATATTTGGCCATAATTCACGGCACCACCTCTGGCAAAAATCCAAACAGAGAACATCAGGAAAAAAACCACATACTAACTGTCACGGTGGTTGAGGGGTGAGGATTTGGGCTTGTTTTGCTGCCACAGGACCGGGATGCCATGAGTTCATAGAGTCCATCCATGAACTCCTCTATATACCGAAGGATTCCAGAGTGAAATGTGAAGCCATCTGTCTGACAGCTAAAGCTCGCACAGAATTGGGTCATGGAGCAAGACAATGTTCCCAGGCACAGCAGCAAATCTACAACAGAACAGCTGAAAAAGAAAACAATCAAGATGTTGCAATGGGCCAGTCAAAGTCCAGACTTCAGCCTGATTGAACTGCTTCTGCAGCACCTTAAGAGAGCGGCGCGTAAATGAATGCCCGCAACCTCAATGAACTCTCTTGTAAAGAAGCATGGGCGATTCTTCCACAAAGATGTGAGACTGAAAGTCATACAGAAAACCGCTTCAAGTCATTGCTGCTAAAGGTGGTTCTAGAAGTGGGTTGCACTTAGTTTTGCACAGGACTACAAAGAGTCCTGTGCAAAACCTTGTTCACATGACTGTAGATTAGTTTTAACCAGAATATAAAACTGTGTGTATAGATTCACCAGTCACTATTGGCTGCCCCCTTGTATTCTCCCCAAGGGGTCGCCACAGTGGATTAATCTGCATTGGTTTTACGACGGATGCCCTGCCTGACGCAACCCTCCATGGTGAGAGGGGCTTGTGTCTCCACCTGGAATCCAACCAGGGACCTTTAACTTGTATGGCGAATGTGTTGCCATGGTGTGAATGTTTCTCTCTCTCTCTCTCTCTCTCTCTCTCTCTCTCTCTCTCTGCACTGGCCCAGTTATGGACCGGAGACCTGTCCAGTGTGCAACCTGCGTCTTGCCCTATGACAGTTGAGATAGGAAGTTAATCTTGAGCATTTTTACGAACAAGGTGTGTGGATGTGGATCATTCAAAAAGTGTTTGCAAGGGCCTAAGCCAACGAGCAGCCACCATTAGCTTTCCAACAATTAAATAGAAAAACAGCACAAATATGGTCCTTTGACATCTAATCTTTTCAGTCAGGCAAATGCATGTTAACATTTCAGCCCTGAGTTGAATTTGGAGGTGCCGACTGTTGCTCCTATAAACAGCATTTGGGATAACAGCCAGCACTTTAAAAAAAACCTTCCCCCAGTCCATCCAGCACAACTGCTAGAGGCTTGTCTGCAACAGGCTTTTTCAGCAGGTACATACGCCATGTGTTTAACATTCAACACTCACATTTTAATGTGCTGGACCAATGGCATTTCTCAGATGACTTCCTCTCTCTTTCTCTTGCTGCCTGTGCCTTATTCCAGATGATACAGATCATCCTCCAGGAGATTCAGCTCTCCTCTTCTCCCTCTCCCCATGTGTCATGTTGGCCTTATTTTCTTCTACACGTGTGCATGGTGCGAGTGCGGTTTCCAGGTCTTCATAAAGAGGCTCAAGGTGGAATGTTGGTTACACCTGGAAGTTGGTGGGCATCCTCCCTCACACAGTCACACTGTGCACGAGTTTGAGATTTATTACTTTGTTCTCTTGCCTACGCTACAAATCTTCTATCATGCTTTGTCTAAAGACAGCATCTCTGCTGTTGCGCTCGTTCCTTTTCCATTAAAGAGCATTTCTGGGAGTTTTTATCCTGATTCAAATTGCAGGAATTGCGATGGAGGGTGTTTTACTGGACGTTGGTGGTGTCCCTACTGACCGTAGCTCCTCGTTTAGCACCACTTGCAACCCAGAACTTCAAAAGCCTTTTTGAAAGACCAATTCTCTGTCAAGACAGTGAAAGAAATAACATATAACCTCCTCATCCCATTACAAAGCATCTCTCCAGTGTGGCTCTGCAGGTGACAGTGTAAGTCCGGCAAACAGAAATTAGTCACTTATTAATTAAGTGCAAAGTTAGCCATTTCTGTGACCCAGTTTTTGCTGTGATTAGACACAATGCAATCTAACTCTGCAAATGCGAGTTAACATATCATGCAGCTGCACAGACTCCTGATCATGGAGAAATACCATCTGCAGCTCAACAGTCAGTCTGCAAGAGTCATAAAAGAACTACATTCACAAGTATCACATGAAGACAAATATACTCACTGGCCACAACACGACATACATCAGTGTAACTTTAAGCAATCCAATAAAACAAAACTGCCATAAATTTCACTTTTCCTAACAGGTGCTAAGCTAGAAGAATGATCTGAAGGTGTACTGTGTAAGAGAAATATTCTCACTGACACAGTATGCAACATATTCTCCTTTCTCAAAGAAAAACTGCCAGTTATAGCAGTGATCATTTAGGGGCTTAAACTTAAACAAAAGCGAACAAAAGAATGGTAAGTATATCTTGAGTCATAAGAGTGATGCAAAAACTGTATTTCAGCTGAAAATGTCCTTATATGGTCCTTCCTGGAAAGCGATGTTAGCTGCTGTAGCAGAGGGCCACCGAAGCGCCATTCGGCCAAGCTTGGATCAACAGCCTCTGAGGAGTCACCCTCCAGGTCTGCATCTGGGCTCCTGCACAAAGCGCTAACATGGACTCCTGTTAGTGCTGCAATTACACGCTAGATTTCCTCACTGGCCTCATTTTTTACAGCACTGCCAAAAGCTTGATGAGCAACCACCAACCAAGCAGGTGAGCTGGATAAAGAAAGACACATGATGGGGGGAAAGCAACAATAAAACAGCGGTCATTTATTAGACTTTTAAATTAACCAACACGACATAGCTGACTGAAAATAATTCATTCACCTCCACTTCATTGTAGTATTTGGAGTACTGACAAGAAACATTTGGAGGAACATGCTGCAACTAAGTTAATTTGGAACAGGTCAGTAATGTGATTGGGCACAAAAAGAGCACCTTGGAGAGGCAGAGTCTCTCAGAAGCAAAGATGGACAGAAGTTCAGCAATTTGCCAGAAAATGCATCTGCAAATTGTGAAGCAGTTTCAGAAAACTGTTCCTTAATGTAAAATTGCAAAAGCTTTGAATATTCCATCATCTACAGTACACAATATCATTAAAAGATTCTGAGGATCTCGGAAACGACTAAAAAATAATATTGGACGCTGGTGATCTTTGGGCCTCAGGGAACACCGTTTGCAAACAGACATGATTCACTGCATGGGCTCAGGAACACTTCCAGAATTCATTGTCTGAACACAGCTGGGCGTGCCGTCCACAAATACACATTAAAACTCTATCATGTAAAAAAGAGAAGCCATACATGATCCAGAAAACCTAAAATTAAAATGGAATGAGGCAAAGTGAAAAAATATTCTGTGGTCAGACAGGTTGAAATTTGAAATTCTTTTTGGCAAACATGGACAACGTATCCTCCAGACTAAAGAGGAGAGGGACCACTTAGCTTACTATCAGTGCTCAGTTCAAAAGTCTGCATCTCTGATGGTATGGGGGTACATTAGTACTTATAGTACTGGCAACTTGCACATCTGGAAGGGCACCATAACTGCTGAAAGTTATATACAGGTTTTAGAGCAACATAAGCTTCCCTCCCGATGACATCTTTTTCAGGGAAGGCCTTGCATATTTAAACCACACACACAACAGCATGGCTTCATAGTAGAAGAGTCCAGGTGCTGGACTGGCCTGCCTGCAGTGGGAATGATGTCTGCATAGTGAAATGCAAAATGTGATAAAGAAGAAACGGGACTGTTGAGCAACTAGAATCCTGTATCAGAAAAGTATGAAACAACATTCCCATAGGTCCAGTAGCTGGTCTCCTCAGTTCCCAGATCTTCACAGACTGTTGTTAGAAGAAGAGGGGAGGCTACACAGTGGGAAACAAGGACCTGTCCCAACTTTTTTGAGACATGTTGCTGCCATCAAATTCAAGATGAGCTGGTATTTTTCACAAAATAGTAAAATATCTTGCTTTCAGCATTTGATACATTTCCTATATTCTTTTGTGAATGAAATATTGATTTATAAGATTTGCAAATCATTGCAATGTATATTTTAAGCAGCATCCCAGTAACTGGGATTGTATCATACCTCTAATTTGGTTGTACAAATGACATCAATTCACAAAGGTGGTTTTTAAAAGTATTACAGTGCTAATGTTTTTTCTCTTCTTTAGAAAGTACTAAAATATCTGCAGCAAAAATCATACATCCATCTCTCTGTCTGACAATAAATAGCAGGGAATTATGTGTCAGAGTGGACAGCTTTGTAGACTGGTTTTTATCTCAATCATCTGCAGCTCAACACAAACACAACAAAAGGAATAGAGGTGGACTTAAAGAGACCCAGGACTCCTACTACTCTTCTTTCCATTAGTGGAGAGATGGTGCAAATTGTAGAGGAGAGAAAATAACTACAGTCCTGTTGGAAAGTGAAGTAGACTTTACTTAACTCCAGAGCACTCAAAAGGAAAGGCCAGAGTTTGTTACTCTTTCTATGGGAGCTCAGGTCCTTCAAAGTATATGGCACCATGGGGAGAATTTATGAGTCTGAGGTGGCCGGTGCCAAGAGGCTGTACAATCTAAAAAAGGCCAGTTCATTCCTGGAGGTAGCTGAGAGATCTGGCCAATCTACAAGAAGTAGCCGAGAGGAGGATGTTCTCAAAAGGACCTCTCCATCAGGGTCAGCATCTCCCACCCTCTGCACATTTCTTTAAAAAGCTTTAAAAAGAAGACCTTCTTTCTTGCAGCTGTCCAGAATGTGGTTACACGTTGCTTTGGTTGTGGGGTTATAAGTCAATTTATTCTTGACAAAGCTAATATCAATTCATTTTCTACATCACAGTACTGCAGAGGCACCATGGTAGCCCTACTTCCCACCTCACTTGTTTACAACTTCCCATCTCAGGGAGAGAAAGAGGCGAAGCCTTCCAGTCCTAGTTAGTGGTGGGTGGCGTCATAACATTTTTCAACCAACAGGTGACTGCTGTTGTAATAAAATAGGAACAATTTGTTTAACCAACAAGTACTTCTGGTGCTGACTAACAAGAGGAGCAGGGTTTACACGTCTAGGTGACTAGTGGTGCACGTCTCTCATTCCTACTCTCACCTATGGCCACAAGCAGCTTAAAGAATGAGATAACAGATACAAGCAGGAGAAATAAGGTTCCTCCAAAGGGTGGCTGGACTCTCCCTTAGAGATAGGGTGCAGATCTTGGTCTTAGGGAAGGGCTCAGAGTAGAGCCACTACTCCTCCACATTGAAAAGAACCAGCTGAAGTGGTTTGGGGGTCTAACTAGGATGACCCCTGAGCAAAGTGTTTCAGGCATGTCTTACCAGAAAGAAGCCCCTGGGCAGACCCAGGAAACACTGGAGAGATTACATCTCTCAGCTGGCATAAGAATGCTTTGATGTTTCCTCCCAGAAGAACTGGAGGAGGTGGCAAGGGAGAAGGAAGTCTGACTGCATCTGCTAAGACTGCTGCCTCAGCGACCTGAACCCAGATAAGCTGCGGATGGATGGATGGATGGATGGATGGATGGATGCTCACTGGACACACTACACATCTAGCATACCTCTTAAAGAGAAGACATCATGGCATACAAAAA
>VUQH01020981.1:19819-33269 GCA_015106775.1 Etroplus canarensis | reverse complement strand
GGAAAACAAAAAAAAATAAAAAACCAAAAAAAGAAAAAAAAAAAAGGAATAAAAAAAAAAACAAAAACAAAAAAAAAAAAAAAAAATGACCAAGATCCTGAATTCATTCGGGATTCTGTTTCTACCCGAAAAGGTCATCATTTCATCTTTTGGCAGGATCACCCTCCCCTAACTGAGAGACCATGTTGATTGACTTAAAGATCCACACAGAACAAATCACACAATGCTACTGCTTGAAATTTCAGCTAAAGATTCAGTGTTTCTACGTTAAAACGAGGATAAACAGATTTGGTAAAGGCCCTATGATCTACAGAAATCTTTCCAAGAGCTTACCCTGCCTCTCACCCAATGTCAGCTGAGATAGCTCCCAGCCCCACATGACCCTGAATTGTATAAGTGGTTAAAAAGATGGATGGATTTTGTAGAACGCCTCTCAGGTATAGTTCAATTGTTTTTCTCCTTCCGCTATTTGTGAGTGAAGAAAATGGAAGAAAAGAACTTCACAAGCTTATTCCAACAAAAAAAGGATTTCCATATTGTGTTCAAAGGAAAACATCACATAAATCTGACAACATAAAGCAATTATTTGTTTTTTGTGACATCTCAGTTTTCCCAATACTAAATCGCAATAATGTTGCAAAGTGGCTTAACCGAGATGACTAATGTGTCAAAGTCATAAAAAGGTTTTATGTTATAGTCAAGTTAGAACACAAACAACAGCAACAGAAAAACACAGAAATCCTGGATATGTTTGCACAGGGAGGCGGCAATTTAATGAGCCCAAATAAATCTAATTAGTTTTAATGTGAATGATCTTTATGGAAGAAGCTTCCAGGCTGATAGTGTAGAAGAAAATAAATAATGGACTTGAGAAGCAATTTACTCCAGACTGCAGCCTTGGCAAAACATCTACAATGCATAAATAGGCATTCAGGCCTGTGAGGATGAGATATGCAGTCTACTCAGGCAATGAACAGAGAAATCAGTCTCCCAACTAAAGTGTGAAACAATACCAATAAAACACACATAACTCTTGCCAATTCATTATCGGAACTAGGATATTGCAGTCATGTTGTCTCGAGTGTATAAAAAAATGCCAGCTGGAAAAGACTGCTTTTCCCCGTGAAATTAACGGTACTCATCAAGAAATAAAGGAGCCATGAAAAGCCGTCTGTTTTCGCCCACAACAGGATGACTTTCCGAACTAAATGTGGACGCCTTGGACAGCCGTATGCCAGGGATTTCTTTGGAGGTGCTGAATCAGGGGGACATGCATCATCAAGCCCCAGCCAATTTGGAACACCAATGGCGACAGCGGTAAGTCTGTCTCACTGTCTGATTTGCTCACAACGATCACCTCTAAATGCTGCTTGTCAGCTCCACAAATGCTGAATGGTATCTGTGATGGTATGATGAAATGCAGCCGTTCTATACAAGACATTGTGCTTTTTTCTAAATATGACTAAACATGAGAAGAAGGGCAGGACACAGAGGGTTCTAATGTGCCAAACATTCTCTACGACTGGAATACCAAGGCAATGTACCCAAGTCCTCATGAATAAAACAGAAATGTAACCGTATAATGTTTGCATAAAATAAATTGTAAGCCAGTCACCTTAAGTCTTCATCTAACCAACTGTCTTTGTCTGCAGCTCACTTTGAATTTCTACTATAAACTGCCTCCGCCTTAAATCTGACCCTGTGTGACCTTAAGCTTTGACCCCACAATCTCATACATGTTTGTCAAATGCTCTACCCATCATAGGTGTTAACTACATAAGGTTTGGAAAAGATCCAGCAGGCCAGTCAGCTCCTCTATTGGTAACAAAATTTGTAGCAGATGGATGACAGATGGATAACCCAAAAACATAATTCATAAAAAGTAAATATATTTGGTTTCTGATACCAAGATATGTACTGGACTTTTTCCAGTTGAAAAATAAACGTGTTGAGTTTGCTTAGCAAATACCCTACATAATAGCAATGAGTGACCATTATTATCAGCCATCCCAAAGAATAGGTTTGATTCAACATTTAGTTTGAAAAGAAATGGGACCGGTTGTCTAATCAGGTCACAAACAACAAACACAGATTTCATTGCCTTTCAAACAGCGCAGCAAAGGGAGACAGAAAACTGTGACACTGCTGTTTGTTAGATGAAGGTGAGAACAGAAACACAGCAGTGAAAGACGGCTTCAAAGCACAGCAACTCTTTTGTTAGACTTCTGAATACTGAGCATAGTCAGCAGTCCGGTTGTCTACCAAATGGTAAAGTGAAGACACAGCTTAATAAAGGGCAAAAACTGTGCCTGCTTGGCCAAGCATCCATGCAGGACCATAATTTAGGGAGGGAGCACTAAACACCTACTGTTCAAGGCAACAGAGGAGGACTCTGCAAGGCACTGAAACAAATCTGTAAAAATAAGGACATTTTTCACAGTAATGTTTTATTCTTTGCTAGTGCCTCTAAGGAAAGTCCGCCAGATCTCATGTGTGCAAAATCATGTTGTATAAACTCCCATTACCTCGTTAGGCATGCAGCTGATGTTCAAAAATTAAAAAGGAAGAGTGAAATATTGTATCAACCAGAGGAGGCAGTCACTCAAGGAAGTTCTTCACTGCAATCACAAAAAAGAATCGTGGTAATGTAAATATTCAAGTTGATATCATTGCTACAGAAGTGCTGTGAGGCTTTGTTTAAACTTTGATTACTGTAAATGTGTGATGTTTCTAGTGTTTGTCAGTTCAGTTCAGTTTTATTTATATAGCACCAATTCACAAAAGTCGTCTGAATGCGCTTTATAGTTAAAGACCTTCCAACATTAGAGAGAAAACCCCGACAACCAAACGATCCTCTATGAGCAAGCACTTGGTAACAGTGGGAAGGAAGAATTCCCGTTTAACAGGAAGAGCGCTCCGGCAGAACCAGGCTCTGGGAGGGGCAGCCATCTGCCTTCACCAGTTGGGGTATGACTGAAAAGAGAATATAAAAAGGAGAGCAAGTTTACAGCACCTGGGATTCCTAGGGCATCTGACTCTTCAGTAATAACCAGGCCCAACCTTCCTCATATCAAACCGGATTAGGCGTGCTCGGGGTGGCTGGAGACAGTGTTAAGGTTTAGTTACCAGCGGTCCAACTTTGCTAGCTTTACACCAAAAATCCTACAGTAATTCAGCGCAGAAACGTTTAACGCAGTAGTATAACCAAGCTGTGTAAATCTCCACTGACAAAATGATTTGCACATTACCCTGAAGTTCACACTTGGTCAGTAGTTGACATCTGGTTGTGTAGGTTTACTCTCACATCTGACAGCTTCAATCTCTCTCCTCCGAGATGAAAGCTCAACTCAGGACCCACCCAGTTTCCATTTCTAACATGTTTCCTAGACACCAAGCTTCAATGGCGACTTGTCAACTGTCACCACATCCAAACTAGTCATCTTCTATGTACATGCCCTTCATAGAGTTGGGTAATCATAATAAAAGATGATATCATGTCATAGTTATTATAGAAAAGGACCTGAATTAATGTCACATAGGGGAGGACAGAGAAAGAGGCCAGATTCTGCATAAGGATTATTGTTTTTATAGCTAGGGAACTTGCTGAATATAAATATGCACAGTCCCACAGTCACAAAAGTACTGGAACAGCAAGGTCAGTTCATTTATTTTTGATGTGCAATGAAGACATTTGTATGCAATATCAAAAGCTAAATATGAGAAGAAAATCAAGAGTTTAAGCTTTTATTCCCTGGTATCAGATTAATTGTTTAATCATTAAGTAGTCATGGCTGTCTACTCTCAGCTTAAGCTTTGGCTTTCATCTGTAAAGACTGTAAGAAGAACGGTAGACCAACATGAAGACCCGAGAGCTGTATCAAAGAAAACTTTAAAGAAAATGTTACTGTCCACTATTGGAAGGAGAATTCGCGAACAATATAGAGGCCATACTGCAACCACTTTTCAGGAATAAAAATTAGAAAACCAGTTTGGAATTTACAAACAAGTACAGAGATGAGCCACAACAGCTCTGGAACAAAGTTTTACAGACTGATGAGACAAAGACCAACCTCTACCAAAATGATGGAAAAGCTGGAGTACGGAGAAAGAAGAAACCTGTTCACGATCCTAAGCGTACAAGCTCATCTGTGAAGCATGGCGGAGCTGTGCCACGGCTTGAGTTTGCATGGCTGCTTCTGGGACAAGCTCAGTCATTTTTGATGATATAACTCATGATGGTAGCAGCAGAATGAGTGCAGAAGTCTACAGAAGCATACTGTCTGTAAATTTATGGGGAAATGCATCCAAACCAGTCAAGAGGAACTTTTATCATGCAGCAAGAAAATGATCCCAAACATGCTGTCACATCAAAGGACTTTATCAGGGGTAAAAATGGAAGGTTTTGGACTGGTCAAGTCAATCACCAAATCTTAACCTAACTGAACATGCATTTCACCTCCTGAAGAGAAGACTGAAGGGAGAACCCCCACAACACACCTTCTAAAAGAAGCTCTGGTAAAAGCCTGGAAGACATAACCAATGAAGAAACAAGAAACCTAGTGGAATCTGTGGGTCATAGCTTGATGCTATTATTAGGACCAAGGGATATGCAACTAAATGTAAAATACTTTTGACTTAATTTAGTTGAATACATTCTGTTTTCACTCACTAAAAAATAACTGGGTGGTTCGATCCAAAATGTGTTTTGTTCTGTTAACATGTCTAGATGTAAACGCCAGGGAATAAAAGCTTAAACTCTGATCTCCCTTCTCAAATTCATCTTTTGATCTCATAGTGCACGGCAGAAACAAATTAATTGGCCTTGCTGTTCAATACCTTTGGAAGGGACTGTAAACGCAACATGCACAGTTCTTAAAATGTCTAAATATATTAAATGGTAGATTAGAGAACACCAAAATAATAGTCTAACAGCAAACCACGAGCAGCAGCACACTACCAATCTATTCTAAACAGCTATATAACTTCCATTGCGTTTAAATGCTGTAGTTCAAGCTTTTATCTTCCAATTTAGACGCTGTCATGTGCAACTCTGCATTCCCCCACTGCATGCCGAGTACTAGTTAAACATAATAAAATGTTAATGCCTCATGGTTATCTTCCAGATGCTGTGTTCCATTATAATACATTTCAATGATTTACTTTGCAAATGATTTTTGTGTCATTTAATGTTTAAGCAAAGTGACAGGGGGAAGCGAGGCTTTAATTTCTGAGTGGATAACTTTTTCTGCATGACAGTATGGCTAAGTCAGGGGCCAACTAAGCTGCCACAGTGGCATGATCAGGCACAGTGCTGCAAGAATACAAATATAGTCCAAGGCGAACATTTTACATCACCCTGTGGCTGTGCACTTGACCACTTACAGGCAGATACAGTGAAGTTTGGCTTCCACAGAGAACTAAAGGTCATTTCCTGTGAACATGCCTACAAGCTAGCTGTCATGGTAAAGACAAAGGTGCAAGGAAGTGTCCAAAAAGTCAAAAGTCTGAGAAATGATGGAAAAGATTTAACATTCAGTCTGCATCTCTGCTGTGTCTATTTAAAGTTACCATCACTATCCAATTTTGATAGCAATGAGCACCAATTGTGAGAAGCCATGTTCCTCATCCCATTAGCTTATCTCTTATGGAGGAAGACGCTCATTCATCAGGAAATTACATTGCAGAAAGACTTTTATTAATCAAAGTGTATAACCTCGTCCGAGCCTAAACTACGATAAGGAATACTCATTGACATTCGGTGGTGTCCGACCTTGCAGTGAGACAAAAACACACACACACACACACACACACACACACACACAAGTCAGGGGTTACAACCTACTAGTAAGCAGCAATGACAAACAGAAATCAGATCACATGCTAAATCTGTGAAACATGACTAAATTCAGTTTGGCTTCACTGATGCCATGTAGCAGATTCAAAAGGCACACAGCATGCAAAGCCACACACGGCGCCAAAGATGAAGACCACATTAAATTAAAATCAGCGGTTGTAATTCGCCTCCAATCAGAGGAAGGCTAAAGTCACAGTTTGAAAGCAATAAAGTAACGAGGCTGATGGGAGTTTTCGTCTCGTCACTTCATACGCTCATCTTTCTTTCATCATTAGCTTCATATGTCTCAGTTTTGATTTACTTGCAAGATCAATCTGACCTATCCTAGAGACAGGCAAAGACATTTCCTCCAAATGTCAGTGGGCAGCAGATGGGGATGAATACAAAAGCTCGTTTTGTTTTTCCATTCACCTTTGCCTAAAAGGCTGTGATGAGAGATTATAGGCACTGATCATCAAATTATTTTCAAGTGATATGTTTGGGGTATAAAATACCAGTGTGAAATATATAATTGAAATATATACATTAGAATCATAAAGTTTGGGACAATTACATGTTTTCTAAATCTGTCTCTGATTGTACAACATCACAGTGGACTTAAAAACAGTCAAAATGCGACTGAAATGCAGGCTTTCAGTTTTAGTTTAAGCTGTTTGACAAAAAGAGTAGTTTAGCTGCTTAGGAATTACAGCCATCTTTATACACAGCCCCCATTTTCAGGGGTTTAAAAGTAATGTAAATTCTAAAAAGTGAATCCAATTGTTTTGTCAAATCCCTTGAATTAAAGCTGAAAGTCCACAGTTTAATCAGGTTTTATACAGTCTGATTTAGAATCCACAGAGGTGGTGTACAAAGGCATAATTATAAAATAATGTGTCACTGTTCCAAAACGTTGAGAGTTGCAGGGTTAAAGAGCTGAAACAATGAATCAATGAACTCGTGAAGAGGTGTGTGTTTCTCAAATGTAGGGATTTGCTGATTTTCTGTTTATATTATTCATAAACACATGCTTTTGCTCCCTCTGACAGATCATCAAAAGAAGCAATCGGAAACATGTCACTGAACTTTAGAAACTGGTGTGACACAATCAATTAGCTCACAACATGCCCGACCACCAACCAACCGACCAACATCAACACACACAAATTTCATTGTTTCCCAAAGAAAAACACATTTTCATGCAATTCACAAAGAAACAATTACAATGAATGAGATGATTTTAAAGAATGATCTACATTTTTGCATAGAGGCCTAGTCCGCTGCATCAATCTCCTGGTGTGGCTGCTAATCCAAGTTAATTATCTTATAAGGCCAACTGATCATTAGAAACTGCTTTTGAAAACTGTTGGACTGATAAGGTAGCATAGCATCCTTTAGGTTAGTTTACTATCTGAAACATTAGCAGCTGTTTATTTACAGCCTCAAAATGACAAGAAAGAACTTTCTTTAGAAAGGAAGTCTATTCAATGTGAGAAATTGCAAGGAAACATCTTTCACCATGCAGTTAACTACTCCCTTCTAACAAGGACAGTAAAAGGAGTGGTAGGCCCTGAAGCACAGACACTGGAAGACTGGAAAAAGGTCTTGTGCACAGATGAGTCCAAGTTTGAGGTCTTCGGAGAAAAGAGAAGAATATTTGTGAGACGCAGAATGAAAAGATGCAAGAACAGTGCTTCATACCATCAGTCAAGCATGGTGGTGGCAGCATGATGGTCTGGGGTGCCATTTGATGGGGCCAATTTTATCCTACAATAGGATCATGACCCCAAACACACCTCCAAAATGTGCCAGCAATATTTAAAGAATAATCAGTCAGCCAAAAAATACTTGTTACATGTGCAATACTTCCATGTTAATGTGAAATATTTCAGTGTGCAATATCCTAATTCAACGTGCCATATTCCATATCAAAACAGACAACTTACACCATGTGCAATATATATTTATTTATACACTGTATCTTTTTTAAATATATCTTATTATGCCGCTTTTTTTGCACTGATACTGGGAATGGCTCTAATCTCGTTGTACTTCTGTATAATAACAATAAAGGCATTCTATTCTATTCTAAATTGTGACTGTAATGGAGTGGCCAACACATTCTCCGGATCTGAACCCTACTGAGCTACTGTGGGAGCAGCTTGACTGTATGGTATGGAGGAAGACTCCATCAAGCCAATCGATCTTGTGGGAGGTGCTCCAGGAAACATGGGGTGAAATCTCATCAGATTACCTTGAAAAAAAATGACAGCTAGAATGCCTAAGGTCTTTCAGGCTTTAATTCCTGCAAAAGGTGGGTTTTTTTGTCTGTTTTTTTATATAAAAGCAAAGCATGAAGAACACATTCATTATTTCCGCTTAAATCGTTATTTCTAACTCTGACAATGCCAGCATGTCCTGATCATTTTCTATATTTCCTAGTCAGACTAATTCCATGTGTGTTTTTATAGAAAAGAGAATTAGAGGTGGTGTGTATGTGATCATCAATTCAAATAACATTATTTACATCACTGGTTCTCAAACAGGGGGTACACATACCCCTGGGGGTTCTTGAAGGCACTCGAGGAGGTACGTAAGAGTTAAAAAATATATGTTTAATTTTTGAAACTAACATCAATTCCAAAATTCTTTAAAATAGTTGTTACAAAAGTCGTAAAGTTTGATGTCCACAGGTAGGAATGAGTTCCTGTAGCGTTCTGTGGTGGAATGAGTCTGCTGCTGAACGTGCTCCTGCGTCTGTCCAGCACGTCATGGAAAGGGTGTGAAGGATTGTCCAATATTGTCCTCAACTTGGACAACATCGTCCTAATAAATTCATAAAGATTTCTCTTTTTTGAACATTTTCTATGCATGATTATATTTATAATTCTTTGTGAAGAAAAGCTTGTAATCAAGTTCACAAATTCAGTTTGAGAAAAGATCTGTATTGTAATCCCAAAAGAAATCTCCTTTAGTTGATAATTATTTTTATGTGTACACATCTATATTCATAAGGTAAATATAAATATAAATAAATGAGCAATGTTTTGCACAGTTATAAAGTTCGGTAAATCAGACACTGATGCTACAGTGCTGAGTTTTACGTCTTATTTCCAACCAAAAATGCTGTTCTCTGGTTAAGAGGTGCATCACAGAAAAAAGGCTGAGAACCACGGATTTTCATCATCCGGGTGTGGTTATGATTAAATTTACCACAGCTTTAACGATATTGTTAAAAAATAAAGGAAATGAAAATGGGTTATCAAATCATCTCTTGGCCTTCATGAGTAGACTTGCCCAGTTGTCATGGAGATTTTTTAGCTGAGAAAAACAGAACAATCTCCAGTCTCAGGCTATATGAAAGCTCCAGGAAACGTTTAAGAGGTGGTCTGGAATAATTTAGGTTTTTTAATTTTGCATATACACACATAATCATTTTAGGGGGATTCTAAAGAAGTGAGATCACAGTCAAATAATAAGGATGTACATTCCATCCCAATATTGAAATGCATATTGGTCAATAAAATCAGCAGACTAAATTGCCAGTGAGCAACGTAATATTAGAATGTATAACAAAAGTAGGATTCATATCGTGTGAAAGAGTGGTATACAAATCGGTTGTGATTACTCCAGGGAACATGACTGTACTGCTGTAGGGTTTCGGGCATGAATGATTTAATTTGTATGTACAAAGTCTGGGCTTGCTATGGCTTCACATGTTCCGTCTTATTATGAGTCTCCCCATTAGTTCCCCTCCACTGGCAGAGAGAAACAACAAAATCTATGGGAAGTGATTTCTTGTGTCACTAAGCGTAGTTCATGAAAGCTCGACTACATCATTAGGAATTGCAGCAAAATCCCAAAGGGTCTGGCTACACACTAAGCTTACACAGAGGATGTGTTCGAACAGCTTATAAATCAAATTACTTATATTTTTAAGTGTGATGTGGGTCTACAAGGATATGCGCCATTAGTGCTGCTACTAAGTGTCAATGGGTTTCCTTTCAAAACTAAATATAAACGCACAAGTGTGTAGTTATAATATAAATGAGCAACGGTACAAGAGACAAGCACTGACTGAGCTCTTGTTTTCTATACTACAGCTCTGTTACCTGCCTTAGTGTCAGCGGTGCCCTTCAGTTTGCCACCCAGCACATTTCAATTTCAACCATATGTGCAGCTGACCTTTCAGAGTACTACCTGTGAGCCTGAAGCTTTATAGAGCGTGAGCAAAGAGAGAGAAACCACTCTACTCAGTCTGTATGTTTTATAAACTCCATCAGATTATAACATCATCACAACCTTGGATAAAGCACTGCATGGCAAATTGGCAAACTGGCAAACTGTAAAGAGACCGGCACTAAAAGCTTAAGGGACGTCCGTGGGAAATATTTTAAACAAAGGCCATTTCCTAGAAATGGCCAAATACCATTTCTAATGTGGTAGTCAAGGAGCACTGCTAATAAGATGGTTCATTTATCACGCTGAAAGTTTTTATTAGACCAGCACCATTTACTTATTTGACAGATTTAGTTACCCTTGACTCATTTGGGGGTTTTCAGGCAAGGATCTACAACTAGTCTGTCCAGACAAGAAAGTTTCCATGATACCATTTAGTCCCATTTTCTTTTTACAGATTTATTTTGTTGGACACGTTTCCGTTTACCACTATGTTGCATCACCGCTTCTTTAAACAACGCTGTAAGAGTTCAGAAAGTGGAGAGCCCAACTTCTGAGAGCAAACTGTTCTCCAATTCTTGATTGGTTAGAGTTTCCATAGCGTTGTGGTGTATACATTCACCTGGCATTAAAAAGGTCACCGGTTAGCAATCAGGAGGAAACACAAACACGGGCGGGGGGCAAGGCAGTGTCCTACGAGTGCTGGTCCCAAACCCATTTGGGAGTGATGCTTCAGGTCAAATCAAATATGTGGCTCCGTCTGATGTGGTGACCCCTTGTGGGCAACCAATCAGCAGTAAAGTTCACACAGTTTTTGGTACTGAAAGATACCAAATATAATGGTAATGGCCTAAGATAGCATTAAGGTTCAACTGGCAGTGGCCCACTTGTGCCAGCTTTCCACAAAAACTTCCACAGTGAGTTTGCACAGAATTTTGAATGCAGTAGCATAACCAGGCATTAAAACTGTGACAGTTGATACATGTGTTCAATCACGCAGCCCCGACACAGAGTGTCACAGCTTTTTGTGCAACAAGTTTTTATAGGGTCAGATTTGTTTCTGATGTGGCCAGAGTCCACACATGAGCACTGATGGATGTTTGATTGGTGCATTATCACTGTCCAGCAAACTATCTAAAAATATCTCTAAAAAATTTCTTAATAGTCCACTGAAAAGGAAGTTATAACAGACAAACGTGTTCTCATTAGTTTATAATATACACTACCCAGACAAAAAAAAAAAGAAAAGAAAATATTTAATTGGCGTGCCTTTAGCTTTATTGATGGCATGCATTTGCCCGTGGCATTGTTTTGATAAGCAGTGCCACAAGATTTATTTTCAGCCAGAGCTGCATTAATTTTCTGGCAAGATCTTATATGATGATGGGAGAGTCGGAGCACTGCGTGAGGTCTTCTCTAGCACATCCCAAAGATTCACAATGGGGTTAAGGTCTGGACACTGTGGTGGCCAATCCACATGTGAAAATCATCTCACGTTCCCCGAACCACGCTTTCACAATCTGAGTCTGATGAATCCTGGCAATGTCGTCTTAGAATATCCCTCTTACATCAGGGAAGAAAAAAAAACTGCTCATTCTGTATATTAAGATAATCCGCTGATCATATTTTTTGGCTACACAATGTTACTGAACCCAGACCTGACCCACTGAAGCAACCTCCGATCATCACACTGCCTCCACAGGTTTGTATGGCAGCGATGGGTGCATCGCTTAATCTGCCTCGCTTCTTACTCTGACGCTCCCATCACTCATCAGACCACATGACCTTTTTTTCCATTGCTCCAGAGTCTAATCTTTATGCTCCCTAGCAAACTATAACCTTTTTCCCACCCGATTAGCCTCTGAAAAGTGGTTTTCTTAAGGCTATAGAGCTGTTTTATCCCAATCCCTTGAGTTCTCCTCACTTTGTGTAAATACTCTTACTTTCACCATTAAACACAGCCGCGAATTCTACTGTTGATTTTTTAGAGATTCACCAACCTTTTAAGTGACCTCCTACTCCACCATTCAAGACTTTTTTAAAATTGACTCCTCTCTCTTCATCGTCACCTCCTCTATGCACATCTTCGATGGGAAGGAGTCAAGGAAAGGACTCAAGGATGCACAGTTTGGCAAATGACAATGTTTAGCTTTTCCTGCTTTTTTCTTCTACAAGGCTGTCGTACCCTCACTGCAGATATGTCAGCAGCACTCACCAGGGTGTTGGACAGCAGTGACAGCACCTGCCTAGACTAGACAACCCCTGCACCAGGATTTGCCCATCCATTATTACGGGCAGTGTTAAAACACCCACAGAGACCAGACACAGTCGCCACACAGAGCATGCTGCAATCTTACACTGCTGTACCTTTCAGATTAGTTATATAGGTCCTCTAAAATTATTTATGCTGCAGAAAGTGGCTCAACCAAGTTATTTTCCACATCAAAGCAAGAAAATATACTTTTTTAAGTGCCTGGGACTTAAGCTGCATTCGTTTTCTTCTTCTCTTTGTAGATCTTAATATGTTCCAAGAATGACAAATCATTTCAGCAACACAAAAGATTCCATTAGCACTGGGAAGCAACCTCTATTAAGTGAAACAATACTGGTATCATCCAAGATAAAGTGAGACAAAAGAAAATTGACACAACTACGGAACACGGGCAGTAACATGCAAGGCTCATTCAACAGTCTTGTTTGCCAAAGCCCATGATTAATTGAGATGTGCAAGAACTGCTCAGAAGATTAATTCAGTCGCAGACATGCTGAGACAAAGGGCTTTGACATTTGTGAGAGTCAACACCTTTGCCAAGCAAGACAAACTATCAATTTTCCACGACTTACGCAAGTCACTGGTGGGGTTGAGGACACAGGCACAAGGAGGATAAGAAAACCCAGTCAGTAATAGGAAGCACTTTAATCTTCCTGTTCAATTTTGATTCCAGAGGTAACAGCTGCAATAGTCGCAGTGGATGAAAAGCTGTTTGATGTTTCCAACTGCACATGAGGCTGCAGCCACTCCAGCTTTCCGGCAACCTGACAGCAGACTGCTCGAGGTGGAAAGATGAACTTGTTGTAATAGAGTTTTGGGCGACGGTGAGGTATTGAGAGCACTGGCTGATGGTAATGATGTTATCAGTCACCGTGTGAGCGTGAACTGATAGATGAAGTGTTCTGCCACGGCGCGGCAGGCATGAGCGCTGTCAACATATGCAGATTTTTTTCCAAAACCATCTATCTAAACCGAGATGCAGTCATTTCTCCAATCAGCATGTTAATATCCGGCTCCGATTTGAAGGGCTATTTCACTCTACTTCAAAGTGTCTCACAGAGAATATCGGACAATATACGGGTGGAGGCTGGAGTCAGTGTAAGAACAGGTTTTGTTTGGCTATGTCAAGAAAAAAAAAAAAAAAAAAAAAACCCAAAATAAAATTA
>VUQH01020974.1:1133-28142 GCA_015106775.1 Etroplus canarensis | reverse complement strand
CCTTCCTAATTTTGCCTTAAAAATAAATTTCCATACATT
The DNA here is from genome assembly GCA_015106775.1 of Etroplus canarensis. Taxonomy (NCBI): domain Eukaryota; kingdom Metazoa; phylum Chordata; class Actinopteri; order Cichliformes; family Cichlidae; genus Etroplus; species Etroplus canarensis. Next base: position 28,103 of record VUQH01020974.1, on the reverse strand, counting down.
TTTCTATTTTTCTTCAGGCCAGAATGTTTTTTAGCCTTTCTGTAAATTGTAAATCACTAGAGTTGGACTCCAAGTCAAAGAGGTTATACATATTTGAAAAACCCAGTAATTCCTGCAGATTTTTTAAAAGATTACAAGAAAACAAAAACAAAATGACAAGGAAAAATTGTGATATTTCAGTGTGAAGTAGTATCTGTTTTCTATCTTCTATCAGTATTTTTTCATCATTTCTCTTGAATTAAAAAAGAAAATTAGCTGTGCAATTTGTATTTACAGGCTGAAAAGGCTGTAAAAATGCAGCTATGAAAAATTTTGACAAAGTTTTAACACCAAAGGTGAAAATTATCTTCAAAAACAAGAGAGCTCCTTCCAACACACCTCTGCAGGCAAGCATGTGCATGCAATAATGTACACACACATGCAAGCAGACACACAAGGACACCTAAAATTATATATATCAACAACAAAATTTACAAAGTTCATCAAATGAACCACCGTGCACAAGTAAGCACATCTGTAAGCGTCATTAAAACATCAACATAGGATGTAGCTACACAGGAATTAAAATGGGCCCACGTGAAAAAAAGAAAATGAAAATCACATGATGAGCGAAAGTATTGTGCTGAAATATTAAAAAATTCATCAAATTCACAAATCAATAGGCCTGCAAGAAGCCAAATCATTCTGACAGGAGAGATAATTTCTTTGACGTTTCTACAGGTCTGTAAGAGAGTCAAGGACTTTGGGACTAATGATGATGGGACTCAATTCTCAGTTCACGCCTCTTCCCCAAACGTGAAGGTTTTTAAGGAACCACTGAGCATTATCCACCCCTACTCCACCTACAGTACATGATAGAGCAAGTGCATTGCTCACATCTCCACATATCATACTGGGGGTCCAGGGCTTCTGAATTGGGCTTATCCTCAGGCAAGCTGCATGGCATTACTGAAGGAAACCCCAGTGACAGCTTATTAGAAGTCTGTTTATTTTAAAAGAACCAGTAATTTTATGAGTTGCTGTTATGTAGTGTGAGCTCTGAGAAGTAGCACACTATACTGTCTCTAATGATAGTTAGAGCCAAATTACCAACTGGTGATGACCAAACCCTAGCATTGGGATTATTAAAAATCCTACCTGTTTATATGCTAAATACCCTATGCAATAAAATATGGTACTCTGTGAGGTCAGCATTTTGCTTTGTTAGATAGTTCTCTATTATTTGTGACTGTGAAACTCAACTGCACTTAAGCAACATACAGATATAATTAAGCACGAAACAATGCAATCTTCATGGTAACTGTTTAAGTAATGATAGTGGTAAAAAAATGCAACAGGCTCAGGTAAATTAATTTAAATAGCACAAAAATATCCCAGAAAATCTATATTAAATTAGGGCTCTATTTTTGAGTGTGGTAAACAACTACACAGAGTCAGTTATATATTTTCCCACACTTCAGCAAACATTATCTCTCAAAATATCACTGCATTCCACTGAAAGCGAGATACAGGTAGACACAGAGAAAACCAGTGAGAGATTACAACTGACTTCCCACACTCTGTCTACCTCAGTAGTTGGAATGTGTACCAAGTGAAATGTTTAATGGTCGTGGTTTTTGCTTTGTTAGCATGAATGGATTTTCTTTCTTTTTTCTTTTCTTTTTTAATACATTTCTTTTTCTTTGAGAGATGCCAAATTCTGATATATATCTAAAAAAAAAAGCTCTCAAGCAATCAGGAACCTTTCTTCAGTAATATATACAATTTTTTCTCTGTCGAGGAAATGTATCCTATCTGACCAGTAAATGAAGGAGTCACTGTATGTGTCTATTCTTCTCATTTCTTGACAGCAGCTTATCTAATTTATTTCAAAACTGGCAGATGTTTCTTGGGATAAGAGTAAGCTAAGTGTCAAAATTTTTGGATTTTTGGATGGACCTTTCTTATACTTTGGTTTAAAGTTGTTTTCTGTTAGGGAACATCTGTTAAATTGTCTCATGGTAATAAAAAAGTGGAAAAAAAGGATCCAACCAAATATGATTTGACATTGCTGTGCTTGGTTGATGGAAGGTCAAGTGACCAGTGTGGTTAAGTTAACTAATGATTCTAAACTGGTGTGAATGGTTGTCTGTCTCTCTCTGTTTAAGCCCTGCAATAGCCTGGTGACCTGTTTAGGATGTACCCTGTTTCTCGCCCCATGGCTCCTGGGACAGGCTCCAGTATTTGTAATGTATTTTAGGTGCGTGTATGCTTCTCATTAAGTACTGATGATATGTGTGTATATCTGTTACAGTTTTGCAATAAAAGATTGTCTGCATGTGAGAAATTTAGGGTAAGACTGGTATATATTTTGGTATTCTGGTAGTCTACATGTGAGTTGTTTAGGGGAAATCTTTAAATTTGGATTATATTCTCCCCTAAATGCAAACCACCCTCGAATTTTATAAATACTGTGCAGTTAAATTTATGTGACAGTATTTTAGGAAATTCTGCAGTCCCATGACCCACCAAAACAATGGCCATTTGTTGCATTTAAAACACATAAGGTTCTGGATACAATTTTAATTTTTAATCTTTAGAATCACTCCACTCAAATCCATGAATAGCCATGTCTCACTGAATTATATGCACTCTTTTACCTGCATATTTTACTTTTTATGGCATAACAAAAATGCTCATGAATAGTGCCTCAAAGAGAAAATGGAAGATCATTTTCTGAAGATGTGCAGAAAAGAGCAATTGGGCTGCCAGTTCTCTCTGAAGCCATTTGATAAGCTTTTGATCTCTGTAACTGTGAATGTTACTTTCGCAGTTACAAAACGAAACACAAAGACTTCACCAAAAGCCATCATGTCTGAGTGATGCAGCTCGCTGCAACACCAGTCGGCTGGGATGGATGGTATGTCCTTTGCGATCAAGCTGAAAGAGATTGGCTTTTTTTCTCTGTGCATTTCTTTTTCTATAGTCTCATTAACTATCAGAAGAGGGCTGAGTTGTTGCGCAGTTGATAGCCACTGGGTTTAACCATGAATGGAAGAGATATGTAGAAATAATGCCAACCACATTATTTTTCTTCCATCTCTGTCCGACAGGAAAAACAGCTGAAGGGCATGAATAGTTTTAAGAATTCTCTTTCAACCTCTCAGCCATATACAGTTACATCCCCTTCATGGATCAGACAGAAGCAGAATCACAGAATCATATTCACAATTACATATGACATTGTATGATCATGCTATGGTGCCCTTTCCATGCTAAAGCATTTGAGAAATGTTAGGTCAGAAACATTTTGTTTTTGTTGGAGGAACAAAAATTAATTGCCAGTGCCTTAAGGTCCTCAGTAACACTGCTTACCTACTAGGTGACCACTTCTGTGATTATTTTAGTTACCTGCTATCAAAATGTAATGTTACAGCACAGACACACTGTTGTTAACCTCCTGTCTATCTGGCTGTCTAATTAAATCAAGGGCCTTGACACAACTGTTGCTGTGAAATGTTCTATTTAAATACAATTGAAGTGAGCTGAATTGAAGTGAATCAGTTTACTCTGATATTGCATAGTTTAGCTGTACATCAAAATCACAGTTTACATATTAAAGACACTGCCCTGCATGAATGGGACATAAAATCTAAACTGTAATTATGCTGTGAATCCTGTTTGAAACAGCCCGACTCTACAACCATGGCATAACTACAAATTTGTCACTCCAAAAAGACAAAACACTGACTTAAACAGGAAAACAAGATCAAGAAAACACTTGGTGAATCAAACTAATCAGCAAAGCTGAGGTGTTAAAACTTTAAAAAAGCCTCAGTTTATGAAGAAATCCCACTATTGTAGTTCCTAAGTTAGCAAGATGTGCACCCTGTGGCAGGCTTCAAGTCAATGGCTTACAGGATTCAGTGCAGTTATAACATATGGCGTTTCCTAATGAGGAGGTTGTGGATGCTGATATCAGTATTCTACTCTTACTTCCTCTACCCACAGGAAGACGCCCCCTCCCTAGTCGTAAGGCATTCAGTGCACGTCGTTGGCCCACTTTGTAAAAGAAAGTCTCCTTGAATCATTGAAGCTGTGAGTCTCTGTTTCAGTCAATCCTCTGTGCACTGTGGGAAGCTTATTAGCCAAGCTGAGGCATTACAAAAGGATTTAAAAAAGAGAGGAGCAATTGTCTAAATCCCTCTACACTGTGTTTTTCCCAAATCATAACTTAAGTCAGGTGAATATCCAGGTGAGAGGAGATTTTAAATATTACAACATATCTTAACTTCATTTTCATTAGATTTTATAGTAGAGGCTGCATAATGCATTTATAGATTTACACAATGCTGTTAAACCCTCAAAAGATAAACTAGAAGCAGTTAATTATTCCAAGCTCAGTTATGCTATTTTTTACAGTTCTACTACACTTATATCTGGAAATGGGGTAAAGTACCAAAGCAGAAATTCAAATGCCTGTTTTTAATGTAATTTAATGCAATTTTAATGTAAACAATGCACGGCATGCTGGAGTCCTTTATTATGGATGGTGACATGCATTGTGCAATGAAAACGGAAAGTTTAAACACGTAGACACACATACACCCATAGACACACGCACTTGTATTTCTTTGAGGAGACACAAAACAGGGTGAAACAGAGAGCCCGGGAGAGCAGTAAAACAGAAATGAAGACTCTCAAACAATAATAAACAATAAATAATGATGTTGTACTCTAATGCAGTGCAATGTGGACAGCCACTATCTTTAGAAATGTGGGCAAAGTTTTAAAAAGATGGACTTGTATGCAATAACTTGTATGGGCGGCTGGGCTGGCCACAAAACCAAAGAAAAGAGAAGGAGCCATGGAAACATAAAGATGAAGTGTAACTTACTAAGGATGCCATTAGTCCACTTCTTCTATATATAGTAAATATTGGATTTATTTGCTGCTACTTTAATATTTACAAATGTTATAAGTCACTAAAACCTTTAAGCACGATTTTAAATTTTAAAGGTTATCTTATATTTAAGTAAGATGACTTTGCTAAAATCAGACCCAAATACTTCCCAGAGTCTACTGCCTATTCTTACTAACAAGGTGAACCTAAAACAGTTTGTCTCACCTTTTGAAAAGGGCAGGTGAGAAACATTTCTATCATGCCCCTACATCTCATAAATAACCCAGCTGAATAAATTACCCTGTTCATTTGACGTTTAACCAGATAATTACGTGGTGTGTTGCAGAACCGAGAGCTTGGTAGCAGGGCAGCTCTCTTCTTGGCTTGCCAATGGCTGCTAACCCAGCCATGACATTGCGCGCTCCTCATCAATCTTAATGAGGCCAGCATCACCACTGGACTTAGCAATGAGTTTCACCCATACACACACAAAGACACGAGTGACACGCTCATATACTTATGAAAATGTGCATTATTGAATGAGTAATGGACATGTAGAAACACACTTTACACACAAACTTTTGTTGTTCTTTTACCTTGGTAGTCTGTTACATAGTAGTGCATATAGAAATGCATCTATAAATTTATTTGTGCACACAATGATAGCATGATTCAGTAGGGTTAGTTGATGAAGAAACTGCACTTTTCCTAGAGTCAGCATTTGTCACAAGATAACGCGTAAATGTCATTTTAGACTATCTGTATCTGTGAATTTCCAGCTAGATGGCTACATGAGCTCTATTTGTGTTCATGTTCATTTTCACTTCATTTTGCCAACCTTCAAAGAAATCCTGGTTCAGGTCAACATCTCTGGCATTTTAATAGTGCAGGCATGTCTTCTTTTCAACATTCAGTGTAGTCTCATTTATGCGAGTCTTGTCAGTAAATGTTTAAAAATGAACTGTCTTCATGACTCATGACTCATGAATCATACCTGGGGTTCATTAATATAATTTGGCAAATGGACTTCACAGCTTGTAAATTCAAGAAATTTAATCAACTGTTTAAAGAGTAAATATACAACCACAAAATTTATTGACAGGAAATCTGACTGATAGATTTAAAACAAGCTCAAATATGCAGGAAAGATATGAGCGTTCCGTTTTATTTCCTTGGAATATTAATCTTGCTAACCTCTTCTAAATAAACCATATAAATTATTATATGAAAACTTTAACTTAAGATGTCTCAGCATAAGGATTCCATGCTGGGTCCAAGCGTCCAAGAGGTTTTTCAGTGTGTTTTCACACATTTCATGACTTTTGCTGTAGAAATCTCACATCAGTTGAACTTAATTGCAGGAAAATGTTCATCTTATCAAATCATATTGCTCTACATTTTTGACGGCAAAATAAATCATGTTATTTGATTCTAAGAAGAGGATGATTTCTAACAGCTGAAAACAACCAATAGATTTTCATTCTTAGATCTGTTTTTTATTACCTTGCTTAACCTGGGGCCTGTACAAAGCAGAACTAGGTGCTTAACTTACTGGAGTAATATACCATGTAGATCTGATCTGGTCTGGAGCAGGTTACGGTCTAGACAAGAGATCAAGACACATAAATCTGAGGCTTACTGACCAATCAGTGCTCTGGAAAATGGCACCATCATTCCCAGAAAATACCACAGACCCTGGCATATGGACAATAGGTAGGTCCATAATTTTTAGAGACCATCTAAACCCTTTACCTTTACCTGATTAGCAACTATGAGGGATGAAGGATGCAAATTCTTAGTTGCATAGCAGGGTCTTCAGGTGTGCTTTCATATCAGTTAAGGTGCAGTGTGATTAACAAGCAAATTTCTTTCTAACACATAATGTATTGATTTAAACACAAGTGCTAGTTTTCACCATTTACCAGTTAGTCTCCTCACACTGAGCTAAAGCAGCATGTAGTACATGCTGAGATTCATGTTTACACACAAACATACATCTACACACACACACACGCACACACACACATGCACACACACAAACATAAGGTTTGTGGTTGTGTGCTGGGAGCAAATCACTTTCAACTGCAGCAGGTTGACATTGTTCAGCACCAAATGTGAACAAATTAAATGAGGCAATTAAAGAGTGAATAAGCCAGCGTTGATAATTGCGACCTGATATGCCAGCAGCAATCATAATGAAGCTGCCATTCTGTTCAGCTGGCCTAGTAATGTTCCACAAGCAACCACAAGATAGCGCATGTGTATGTGTACCATGCACCACATAGCTTGAACTCTGAATTCTTTTTCTACAAGCACTTATCCTAACCTTCAGGGTGGAGCTTCAATACCCCCCTGTCAGGATTTGTGTTATGTGGTGTATATGTGTAAGTGCTTGGTGAGAATGAGTGTGATAAATAGAGAAAGTGTGTTAGAGGTAGAGACTGACAACATCAGCTAAACCGAAAATCTGAATTACAGAACAGGATCAGATAATGTGAATAACCGATATGCGCACGCGCACGTGCGCGCGCACGCACACACACACACAAAGGTGAAAAAAAATATATGAGAGGAGCCAGTCTGGCAGAAAATTGAGACAGTCGGCCATTTTCAACTCTCCCCCATCCCTCTGGGTTTATGGGCCGTGAAGCCTCTTGTCACTGTGACTCACCAGAGAGCCAAGTTAACAGGGCCTATCCTCGCCCTACCAGCACGAGAGATATTACTCTTCATCATTAACCTAGCTTGCATACACCACAATACGCAGCTCAGATGCAAAATAATTTCAGAACCAACCATGTCCACCAGAACATCACAGTCAGAAAAAACACTTCAGCAACCAGTTCAACCTGTTTGTTACATATGCTTATATAACAAAAAAACCAAAACAAAACAACAGTACTGTAGGTCATGCATTAGGCCTTTTGACATAGTTAAACATTATATAACTACTCTGATGATCAGTTGTCTTTGGTAACTTTTAAGCAAAACAGAAAAGATTGATCTGCTTGTTTTATTTCATTATAGCCCTGTTGCTAACACAACTCCACAACTTAAATTGGGCAAGCAATATTAGAAGATTTCTAATTCATTAAAATAAATAGAACATCAAAAACATACTTAACAGACCAGTATTGGAATGGCTGTTACTGGGAACTTTTCATCCACCATCCAATATACAGCAATTTTCAGCTATTGTTTAAGTATTTGCAAGGCCATCTTCAAAGGAAGATTCTCTCACATACGTTGACTTCAACTACTTTTTGTTCATTTTTTGTTGCTTTTTGAGGAAAATAATCTTAAACACCAAAAAGCTGCATATCAAAATGATTACCTTTGTGTTAAGACTCTTGCATTGGCTTTAAATACCACCAAAGCAAGCCAAAAAAAGAAATTGACTTTAAAAACTTTCACTGAAAACACTTTTTTTAAAAACCAAAAAAAAGTATAATAAATGTTTTGCAACAATTACTTGCAATGTGAGAAATCCATAAAAAAAACATTTTGCTTAATCTATTAGCCTCAGGGCAGATGACAGTTATGGCATAATTTCAGTACATCAAGATGATTTCTTCGTTTTATTATTTTTATTTATCTATTTAGTATTTTTTTTCATTTTAGTTGATCAAACACTAGATGTTAGAAGTGTTGAATACATTCTGAAATTTCAAAAAGACTCTAATCTCTAAAAACTTGGACACATCATGCTTTGTGGTACCTCAATCATCCTTGCTGCACTGCTGCAGTAAACAACCTGGCCTTGAAACTCCCTGTCTTCAAGCCTACCACTTTCACACACTCTCAATCTCCTCTCCTGTCACAGGGGATTCAGGCAGTCAGCGCTGGCCAACCGCCATACAGTCCCACTCTGTTTATCTGTTTGTAATCGCTGCCTTTCCTCTGCAGGGACAAATGGAATCCAATCAGTCTAGCTAAGCAATGACAGGGTCACAGGCCTGACACACTGGCCTGCTATCTATTTGTCAATAGTGTCAAATGGTGGGGTGGTCCAACGTGTTGCTGGGCCAATACATCAGTCTAGTATATCACTGATGGTAGGGAAAGAGTAGAGACAGCAAGAGGCAGATAAAAGTACCAGAGAAAAGAAATATACACTGGAACACTGGCCATAGGGTTATCAAGATAAGCTACACTTGTTTGAAAAAAGTGTGTGTACAAGCATGCCAGAGAGCATGCCAAGGCAAACTCACGAACAAGTTAGACAAACACACATATTGCACATCTAATCTTTTGGCCCAATGACTGACACAGAAGCAAAACATTTCAAATACAAAAATATACAGCACAGGAAAAAAGTAGTGTTAAATGGTAGTTTCCCATACAAAACATAAACATAGCAAACACTAACTACACAATTAAGTCACATTCTGGTGTTTGTTCTTTGCATAGTTTGCTGCATACATTTGCATTTGCTGGGGGGGGGTTCTCATCATCCTTAAGGGGAACTATTAGGCTACATTCATACTGCAGGCAAAAGTGGCCCAAATTTGATTTTTTTGCCCATATGTGGCCCAAATCTGGTTTTTTTTATGACAGTTTGAACAGCACAAATCTGATTTCTTCAAATCGGTTTCATGTGTGATCCTAAATCGGATACATGTCCAGTGTCTTTCAAAGTGAAAAGACTCAATCTGAACGGTTATGCTGCCTTTCATCCGACTTGTACATCACTGAAGTAAGACTGACGCCATAATTCTGCGCCGGAGGAGGTGGGACGTGGGACACTAGTCCATCGGTTGGGACCTTGCCATAGGGTCTTGGCACAGTGGGAGCCTAACTGGGATTCAAATTCACAACCTCTCGATCATTACACCACTGCCCCCTCGCTAACATGTGGCATTCATAGTTAATTCCGTAAACACAGCCTGCTGCACGAGACTTCACGTTTTCTTCTGCACATGTGCATCACTTCAAGTCCATAGAATGTTAACACTGGAGTCTGATGGCGGTCACATTTAAATTATAATGTAAACAACCATGCAAAGATAGTAAGATAGAGGACATAAGCTCCACCTCTTCTAACAACACCTGGGGTATTTGAGTGTGAAATGTGGGTGTATATGAGGTGGGACTTGAATCAATCTAGCAATGGCAAGAAATGGGGAAAAAATAGAGTAGCTGTGTATTTGTTCTTCCTCTCACCTTCAAAATCCAAGACTCTTAATAATTGAAAAGATGGTAATGATGATTAGTTGAGAATTTCTCACGTTGGTAGTTATGATAGTGAAAGTGTTTCCAAAAATAAGGGGGATCCTACACAATGTCTTACAGCAGACAGTCTTAGCATTTAGGGAAACTCTCTTTTCCATGGAAAATGGAAGTGTGTAAACAGATCTTGCACTGTATGGAAAGGGCATCAGAAGGTGTTTTTTTTTTAACTGGCAACATGTAGTATATGCTTCACAGGTTTATGTGAACAAGTACGAAATTAAGATAGTGACTTTGGGAAAATAGAACTATACTTGTCTTTTTTCACCTCTCTATGTTGGCCTGTATGTATTACATACTCTGTGTTGTACCTCAGCCTACAGTGTGACAGTGACAAGGTAGCAGGGTTAATCTGTGTGGCACCAGTAATTCTTTAGGCATTGGCAGCATTATAGGCAGTTAGCATCAATAATTAGCTCACATAGGCAGTCAATATGCTTCTGAGAGATTTATTAAGCCATAACCAAATGCACTGTGACTGCTCACCCTGATCACAGACCTCCAACAGGTAAATAAATCATGTAATGTTGGACGTGAATGTGATATGACCATGCACGCACAGATCCCCACATATAAACATACAAATTCAGATATCTATGCATATACAGTAAGTCACATACACAACATAGTCCATTGCTAGAGTGTCAATAAAATATACAATATTATGAAATTGGCAGATGTTCTTTGCCTGCAAAACTTGGTTTTTCCAAGGGTAGTGTTGTTGTAATATTCATGTAAAAGATACCTGAGGTATACACGTTGAAGTGCATCACACTGATCGCTTCGATTTTTAAAAGAAACTTTGCATTGGCAGAATTAGTTACACCAGTTCACAAATAAAGTCACCATCATTCACAGAGCACAGGGGGTCACTGAATGGTTTGATGAGGTTGTAAAAGATTTGAATTATATGCTATGCCCTTTAAAGTCATCAGATTGGAATTCATTTGGAAATCAATAAGAAAATATCTTTTGGAAGAATGACCTCTGGAAATGGAGGACAACCTCTTCTGAGGTCTTATAAAGTAAAGGTTCTGGTGGCTTGTGGTATTTATTTATTTATTTATTTTTCTCCTTGAAGTTAAGTTGATTTTGTAATTTATTGGACTGCATTACATCAAGAGGTGTTCCTGTGCAGATGTAAATCGTAAGAGTAATGGAATTCTCAAAAAAAGAAAAAATGAAACAGGGACCTTAGTGGACTCTTGCTAACAGAATGAGATAAACGAAAGATCGAGATAAAGATTCAGTTTGTCTCGTTTTTTTAAAGGGAGGAAAGGTGATTTATACTGATAACATGAATGCAGTTTTACAGAACTATATCTTGCCAAAACCACTATAATACAAACTTTATCTCAGGATTCAAAAACACTATATAAATAAGCTCAAAGCATCAATTCATTTTTTTTTAATCTTGTCTGAATATTCAAATATTTGTTCTTCTGGCTGTCATGGTATCCCTTCCCCCAGGGCCTGACCTGCCTTTTCTCTCTGTCTCTCTCCCTTGGTTCTCTCTCTCTAACTTGGGTGGATCGTTAACTTGTCCTTAGTCCTCAGGAGTGTGGATGTGTCTGGGGTGGAGTGTGGCTGCACACCTGTTTCTGATTTCACTTATATTTTAGCCAAGCCATTCCCTCCATGTTCTGCTGGAATGTGTAAACCTGGCCAAGTCTCTTTCATGTTTTGTTCTATTTGTATTTTGCAATTGCTCACCAAGCTCTCTACTCTGACTTTCCTAGTAACCCTGCTAAGAGACCCACCTGGAGCACCTAAGGGATAAACTGCCTAACCCACTCTCACTGGACCTCTGGACATTCTGGAACCCTGGACTCAAACTTTAGACGTTCCCTCTGTTCATTCCTGCCTTGCACATTAAGAGTTACTGTTGTAACTGTGTTCCAATTCATCCTAAGCTTGTGCTAATTAAACCATATGCATCTTTTACTCCTGAGTCTGTCTGCTTTTGGGTCCACACCACAGCAAACCCTGACACTACTCACCTAGGCAAACTACTAAAATTCTTCAAAAGTGTTGCATGTACGAGACAGACATACATAAAGGCAAGCAACTTGTGATTTAATATTAATCAATTCATCTCTTAGTCTCTGTCAGGGCATTTAAACCAACAAATGAGGGTGAGCATACATTAAAAAAAAACGATAATAAAAAAAATTACACTAATGAATTCATCCATGATACTGTGGTTGAGAAATATCAGTGTTGCAAGCGGTGCTTCAGTAAATGGCTCTCACTCTCTGAAAGCAAATTTCACTGGGCACTGAATCGTAAACAATTATTTCAGTCTTATGGGATACATGGCGCAGAAAAGCAGCCATTTGAGTCAAAGTGGAGGCTGTTGTGCAGGAATAAGAGGTGGTGTCAGCGATAAGGGAAGAAGAACAAGATAACCCTGACTGAACAGCATCGAGCAAAGTTAGGTGTTATCACCTCCTTTCACAGACGAGGAAGAGGCAGGGAGGGAGATAGAACAAAAGTGAAAGACGAAGGTGAAAAAAGAGAGGGCACAGCAAAAGACAATGAACAGAAAATATAATGTTTTGGCATTAGAAGACACACATCATTAAAATGAACAAGGATGAAGGACAGGAGAAAGTGACAAAACAGGAGAAGAAAAAAGTGTCACAAAGAATGACATGCAGTAGATAGAAAATTAGAATCAAGTATAAAGAAACTATGAGAGGGAGACAGGCAGACTAAATGGAGGGAGGAGGTGAAGCAACAGAAATGACTAGGAAAAAAGACAGAAGGACCAGAGAGGTAAAAGAAAAAGGATGTGATTGAAGTCTGTAACAATGATGTTATTTAAACAGTAAGGGTGGCCAAAAAGCACATGATATGAAAGTAAGCAAGGGTGATGAAATTAATGACACTGGGTGATCCTCAGTATAGTACAATTACACCAGCTGAGGAAACATTAAGCAGTTGCAGCTATATACTATAAAGCCTGGGGTTATTTACTAATCACACATATCATGTTTTAACAGTCAAAGAAAGTCAAAGAGAAGCTTGATGGCATGCCTTCTTCATTAACCATGCAATTGTACTATAGCTATCACTTTGTTGATATAAGAGTGCACGGAACTGTTTTTGCTTCTTTAGTACATCTGTTACCATTTACATTTGTACTGGACTTGTTTAGAAGTTTGCTTGCAAGTCACTGAGCTAAATTAACATACCTAAGTTAATACACAATTGAAATAACTTGAATGGACCATATTTTAGCATTGCACTGCTCTGGATTTTGCTTATACAAAATGTATAGGTCTGGTTGTATTGAGTTGACTTCTACCCTTTGACCCCAAGAGATTTTCTCCATTATTGCTTTCTGATCTTAGAAAATAAAAATTAAAAAATTTAGACCTTGGAACTCACTTGATTTTGTTGTTTGTTTGTTTTTTGGTAAAAGTACACAACAGAGGTCATAGCTCCCATTAGAAGCTTTGATTTTCTTGCAATCCCTCTTTGGTTTTGCTTTGATCAAATTAGTGTGATGCTTTGTGCCCAAAAATAAATGCATCCCAGCAAAAAGAATATGTGCTTTGATCCAGTCATACAAATACAAACAAATATTGATACACCAATAAATATAGTAAAAAAGCAGATGAAGTGTTTTGAACTTCAAAGTTACACAAGACCAGTCAGAAGTCTTTTAATTAGGGTTACATTTGATTACCTAAAAAGAAAAAAAATGTCTTCATAGTCAACAATGGCAATAAACTTCGATCAAATATCCACAGTGCATTTCAAAGTCTATGTTCAAGCACTGGGATACAATATGTGCACATACAGAATCAAAATCAGGTCACTCATGCTAATTCATTATTCATTATTCAAGGGGATCTCTAGCTTTGAATTAGCATTAGGGTTTGCATCTTCATTAGTGATCTAAGAGGGTTCAACCAGCTCCACAAATTCACTTTAGTTTTTTTTTTCTCCTAAAAATGAACTGGCAAGAAACATAAGAAGAAAAGAGAGCCTCTTCCATATCCACAGACATCAGAAACAGTCATTCTCCAAACAGCTGATATAGCAAAATGTGACAGCCTTGAAGAGATGACATGAATAGTAATCAGGCTATCACTGGGCATAAAAAAGACCTGACAAAAGGTACTTTGAAAATCTCTCAGGAGTTTATTTTTTCTCTGTGTTCTCGAGAAAAAAAATGCCTTTGAGGAGTAATGTTTCAAAGCTCCTAAAGTAAAGCAGAGGTTTGTTGTCTTTGTCTCACTTTGAGGTTTGCAGAGATCCACATCTAGCTAGACATACAATGTTTTTAGGTCCCAAGGCACATGATCTTAAATGAGGTGTCATGCAAGTCTAATACTGTTAGCCTATCTATCAACATCAAGCCCTTTTTTCAGCACCATTAATTACTACTTTGAGTGTGGCAGATACAACCCGTTTCTTCAAAAGTTGGGACACTAAGTGAAATGTAAATTAAAGACAATGTAATGACTTGCAAATCATTTAAACCATATACTAAAATGTAGATATTGAGCCTGACTCTGTGTGTGTGTTTCCATTTTGACCACATCCCGAAACAGCGGCAATGGGTAAATGTATCATGTTTTTTTAAAGTTCAGTTGTTAATTTTCACCTAATATTTCTAATTATAAGTCAAATTGGACAACATAAGCATTACATTTTAGGGGTTAATTAGTGTTACAAATGGCTGAGATTATTTTATTGTACCTTCGGCTACTCCCTTGTATTCTCCCCAGGGGGTCACCACAACAGATTAATCCGCACTGATAATTTGGCAGAGGTTTTACACCAGATGCCCTTCCTGACGCAACCCTCCATGGTGAGAGGGGCTTGTGTCCTCACCTGGAATCGAACAGGGACTCTTCGCTTGTAAGGTGAAGAATGTGTAAACCACTACACTACAGGGGACACTGGCTGAGATTATTTTATTACAGATCATAAAAGTAAAATGTGTACTAGAATCCAAAAAAATGAAGGTTACAAGAAACAACTCAATGAGTAACACATATTAATAATTTAACCAATGTAGAAGAAGAACATCATGGAAAAGCCAAAACTAATTTTGGATAACGTGTGATATTAGCTGCACTAAAATAAAGTATTCAAAAACTGAGTGCTCACTTTGAAACAGGCTAAAGAAATCATTGCCTACATTTTAAAATTCACCACACAGTTGGATACAACAAAATAATAAACACAAATTTAATAAGTTAATTATTGTAAAAGTAGAACAGTAAAAAATTTTCACACCTTCCACGTCTGCCCCGCCTCAGTCTGCAGCCCTTTATCTTCTTGGCTCTGCTCCACAGGTCTATACCTGGTCCGGTTTGGTTACTCTTCTCTGGATTTCACTCCTTACTTGTATGGATGAGTTTGCTACATCTTTACTCTGCTTGGTTCAATTAAAGTTCCCCTGCTGCACTGCACAGCCAGCAAAGTTCCCCATATATTCTGTCATGAGCTCTGCCCCATTGTGGTGTGACTCAATATCCCATCCCTGACCGTTCAGCTCTCCAGTAATTATTCATCTTTAATCGAATTATATCACCCTGTATATTTATCAATGCCACCCAGCTAGCTCTGGCTCATAGCAGCTTTCATATCAAAAGGTGTGTAAACAATATATGTTAAGAGACAGCCAGGTGTGCAACAACTATTGAATGCAGCATTTTGTATTGATTTCTGTGGGAGTCAAAATGACCCCTTGAGCGGGTGAAAAAAAAAATCCCAAAATATCTCAAAATTCACTATATGATGAATAAACCCATAGTTGTTGAAGCTAGGTTAAGTAGGGAAGTGATAATCACTGAGCAGCAGTATGGCTTCATGCTGAGAAAGAGTACTATAGATCCTTAAAGAGTGCTGATGGAAAAGTACACAGAAGGTTCAGAAGGAGTTGCACTCTGTTTTTGTGGATATTTAAAACACATATGATAGGGTGCCAAAAGAGAAACTGTGGTATTGTAAGAGGAAGTCAGGAGTGGCAGAGAAGTATGTGAAGGTGGTGCAGGACATGTATGAGGACAGTGAGACAGTGGTGAGATGTGCAGTAGGAGTAACAGATGGGTTCAAGGTAGGGTGGGATTACATCAGGGATCAGCTCTGAGCCCCTTCTTGTTTGCAATGGTGATGGACACATTGACAGATCAGGTCAGGCAGGAGTCTCCATGAACTACAGTATGATGTTCGCAGACGACATTGTGGTCTGTAGTGAGAGTAGGGAGGAGGTGGAAAAGAGCCTAGAGAAGTAGAGGAATGCATGGGAGAGAAGAGGAATGAAAGTCAGTAGAAAAAAGACAGCATGCATGTTTGTGAATGAGAGCAAGGTAAGTGGAATGGTGAAGATGCAAAAAGAAGAGGTAGTGAAGGCAGATGAATTTAAATACCTGGGATCAACCTTCCAAATCAGGGAATGCACAAGAGAGGTGAAGAACAGAATGCAGGTGGGGTGGATTGCCTGGAGACGAGTGTCAGGGGTGTTTTGTGACAGAAGGATAGCAACAAGAGTGAAAAGGAAAGGTTTACAAGACAGCAGACCTGTTATGATGTATTGTTTGAAGATGGCGGCTCTGACAAAAAGAAGGGAAGTAGAGCTGGAGGTAGCAGAGTAGAAGATGTTGAAATTTTCCCTGGGAGAGACCAGGATGGACAGGATTAGAAATGAGTTCAGCAGAGGGACAGCTCAGGTTGAGAAGTTTGGAGACAAGGTCAGAGAGGCAAGGCTGAGATGGTTTGGACATGTTCAGAAGAGGAATAGTGGATATACTGGACAAAGGATGTTGAAGATGGAGCTGCCAGGCAGGAGGAAAAGAGGAAGACCACAGAGAAGATTCACGGATGTAGTGAAGGAGGACATACAGAGAGTTGGAGTGAGAAGAATTTGCAAGGTATAGGGTGAGATGGAGGTAGCTAATTCACTGTGGTGATCCCGAACAGGAGCAGCTGAAAAAAGAAGAAGAAGAAGATGAATAAACCCATTTTTGGAAGAGTCAGGAAATAAGAGCTGATGTGGCTTTATTTTAACAGAGTTACATGATTTTAAAGGACAAAGGAGTCAAAATAAACCCTCCCGTGGTTCTAGGGTTAAACATTAACTAAAGAAAAGCTTGTGGTGTTCACCTTTCACATGATGTCACCATTTAGCTATATAGTATAACCCCAGTTTTCTACTTGCAGCAAATATGAAAAAAAATCCTACTTTGTATCGCCACTGATGGGGGTTGTCAGGGGTCTATCTCTAGTTTTTTTTTTACCTGGTCTAAGTAGACTCTAAGCTTCATCCAGCCTTTTCCTGTTGATTGTTTTTCTATTCATGGTATATAAAAAGTCTTCCGACTGTTGCCAAGCAAAAATATTTTTTGGCAAGGTCAACCTACTGAATATCAAGCAGAGCTGGTGCTAGTGAATTTCTCTGCTGTACATTCCAGAGTGCCAGCAAGCAAGTGACAAGCAGCCTATACTTTTGGCTGAAAGCATTTTGCAGGAGATGAGAACAGAAGAGGAATGGGGTTTGTCTTGAGTTTACCAACTGGGGCCTCTCAGTCCCCCAGGATTCTATCATTACAAAGGATTACACCAAACTCTACCTCTAAGGTTCGAAAAACCAATCCAAGACATGGATACAGATACAATTACCTCAATTCCCCAGGCTGCACGCTCACAAATGCATAAAGTAGCCATTAACTCTAAAGACCACTCACAGAGGAGCACTGGTAATCATGTATGCTATACGGATCTGTGCAAACTGTGAATGTGTGAAAGGGCTGGAACACTTAAACGTATAACTGCACGAGTGCATTATTTTAAGAATGTTTATTAACAATAACATTATTGTGTAATATCTCAGGTATCTCAAGTTCATGTTTCTGCAAATCAGTAGTTATCCATTTTATCTTTTACTTTATAGTTATTTGTCTCACATGTTTTGTTTTGAGTTTTAATTCCTCCCCTGTCACTGATTGTTTGCACCTGTGTCTTGTTCTCCCAAACTGTCTCCACTCCCCTGATTACCTCGTGTGTGTGTGTGTGTGTGTGTGTGTGTGTGTGTGTGTGTGTGTGTGTGTGTTTGAGAGTGTGACAAAGAGACGGAAACAGTGTGAGAGTCACTAAATTTATGGACTTGGTTTTCTGGAATTGTTGTGGCCACCAAAATGAAAGTGCATCTTTTGTTTAATAATTCAGCCTCTAGCATCTGCATTTGGGCCCACTCACTTGCCAAGCATTCCAATTCATGACAGTGAAGACTGAACTATAATTACCCATATAGCCATGCACTAAGTGCCACTAAGAATATTTCCTTACAAAAGTTAGGATTTAATTAATAATACACTGAAAAAATGCACACAAACTGTATATAAAATATATATGTAACCCCAGGGTCTGATGAGCAAAGCCAGTTGCAGAAGTAATTTAAACCTTTTTTAATGGCCGATTGGCCCATTGGCCAATCTTTTTTTATATACAGTCTATTCTTACTGCTTCCATATGAATTAAGAGGTTAAGTTGTAGCCCAGTAGCCAGCAAATTCATTCCAAGTTCTGACCATCTACTGCTTAGAAGAAAAATAAAATAAAAAATAAGCTGCATCTCAGACTCCATAGGCCTCGGTTAAAGTGTTAAATATTAAAATTCATGTCAGTGCATTTACAAATAAGACTGAACAAGTGTGGCTTCTTTGGAAGGGCTGTGAGGAGAAAGCTTCTTATCTTTAAAAAGAACATGGCAGCATGGCTTAGGTTTACAAACTTACATATAAAAAAGCCATTAGACTTCTGGAACAATGTCCTTTGGATAGATGAGACCAAAGTGGAGATGTTTGGCCCTTATGCACAATGCCACAGTTTGTGAATGCCAAACACAGCACATCAATACAAACAACTCATACCAATCATCAAGCACGATGGTGGAGGGGTAATGATTTCAGGTCGTTTTGCATCCACAGGAGCCGGGCATCCTGCAGTCACTGAGTTGTATACCAAAGTCTTGTAGAGTCAGATGTGATGTCATTTTTTTGACAATTAAAACTTGGCTGAAAAAGTAAACAATCAAGGTGCTGCAATGGCCTAGTCAGTCTCTCTCTCTCTCTCTCTCTCTCTCTCTCTCTCTGCATTAACACTGTTTACTTTCTAGGAGTGGGCATTGATGGTACCCAGTTTACCGTCACTACTGTATTTAAAGCTGAGGTTTCCTTCTTCTTGTTGCTGGATCATTAGATACTCTGTGTAGTGAGGCAATCACTTGGGTCTTCCTAGTTAGTCATGTTGCTTGGGAATACTCACCTTGTTGCCAGCTGCCACCTGGATTCACCAACCAGTAAGCCTGACCCACTCTCTGGCCCATCTGTGAAAGCCTGTTTTTGTCTCTGGAATTCTCTGGATAATGTCTGCGGACTTTTGCTAAGAACTGTGTTTCTGGACCAAGCTCTCCCAGGCCTTTACCACTACTCTGATGTTGCGTATTCTGCTCTAAGTAGTGTCTTTCCTGTGTGCTTCATAAAAACCTTTTAAACTATCTCCTGTTGCTTGTGTTGTGCATTTCAGTGGTTTTTTTGTTTTTTTTGGGGGGGGGGTTACCTTTTACCACAAATGCCCTCCGAATGAGTCGCAATACTTTGCAACAGTATAGTCAGCTATGGGAGGTATGACATAAGTCAGACAGTGTTAGTGGCATAGATTTAACTTTTCCACCACTGTTCTTCCCTTTTCAATAAAAAGAAAACTGACACTGGTACTCATTAGCTGGTCTCCCTAATGACCGTTAATAATCCACAATCATTATAAAGATTAACTCCAGCAGAAAGGTTAGCTTTCCATTGTGTCTGGGGAAAGTTGTGGCATTTAGAAGTGAAAACCCTAAAGCTGCATCAATCTCTATGCAGTAGCAGTTAAGTCACAACTTAATGGAGAACAGCAACGGGTAAAAACAGGCAAACAATAGAGAAGATATGAGCTTCTAGTTTGAACATATGTGACTGTCAGTTTTCAGTAAAGACTGCAACAAGGGTGCCATTAGTAAATTAGCATACTTTTCAGTCTATGAAAGGCTGCTTAAATCCCTATGAGACAGACAGAAAATACAATCATTTTCCATTTGTCTGCTTCTGTTACTATTGTTTTTGCACAAAGCATCTGCTCTGAAAGCAGAAGTGAAAATAAAAATGAGCAGACAATACTCTAGAGTTTCACCAACAGACTAAATCTTCTTTATGGTTTAACATTCATCTTAAACCAACTGCTTGAAAGCAGGTAAGGGACATTCAGGGTTTGGTGCTTATATAAGGGAGAGGCACAACTGCTATCCTATCTTGGCACTGCAGTGGACAAAAAGTTCTAATAAGTACATAAAAGAAACTCTGAATTTACAACCATCCATTCCTGTCACTTAACCTTTTATATTAAAAAAGAACCTGTATGTATGTATGTGTATGTATGTGTGTATGTGTATATATATTACAATTAAAATCCTTTATACTGGATGGAGTTTCAGATATTCTAGATTCACATACTGGCTACAAGGTTTTAGTGGAAGTATCTGAAAAGAACAATAGCATTGCTCAAATATTGTTTTTGTGATTCAATTGTTACTTTTTGATCATCCACCCCAAATGCAAAGTGCTTCCAGTACTGGACTCCCAACTGCTTTTCTTGTGGGCATGCTTCTTTTTCCTCTTGTTCAATATATAAGGGTAGGATAGGCATATACTGCCCCTTCAGTTCTGGAAGAATTGCAACCTCAGTAAATATGCTACATTCGGTAGTACCAATTTTAGGAAGACACCTTCAGCTGTTTCAGTGTATTTTCCCCAAGGGGTCACCACAGCAGATTAATCCACATTGGTAATTTGGCAAAGGTTTTACTTTAGATGTCCATCCTGACACAACCTTCCATGGTGGGAGGGGCTTGTATCCTGACCTGGAACACAAGCCTCTCCCAAAGGAGAAAAAAGTATTGTTGCATTTTTAGAATTTTGGTATCAAAATCTATTATAAGTATTGATTCTGATGTTTTAAGTGGCAAAACAAAGAGATATGTTAATTAATTTAACATCTAATGTACTGTGCTTTCATGTTGAAGCTACTGTTGATTTTTTGCAGTTGTGTATCAAACCCTTCTCTCTCTCTCTCTCTCTCTCTCTCTCACACACACACACACACACTCAGTAAAACTACTGCTTTTCTTTGTGGTTTTTTCAGCTAAATAAAGGTTCGCATGTACAGTATTAACATATCACAGATTTTAGTTGTTCTTGTATTTTGGAAAATACCCCAGCTTTTCTGGAAATAGGGTTTGTAATAGTCTAGTGCGTTACCACTTGCGAATGGGTGTCATCTGTGCTGCTTCTTGCACGGTCTGTTCAGACAGGCCTCGGAGCTCCCTCTACTGTTTATTAGTATTTCCAGTACTGCAAATGCATCTGAAGTGGCCCATTTCCTGCTGTGAGCTTTATGTGAAAAATATCCCAAACCTATACTCCCTAAAACTTTCCAAACTTCATATGTGAAAGCAGCTTCGGTAACATACCTGGGCAGTTATTTCAAACTGAATGAGGTCAACTTCTGTGGTCACCGGGATTGGTCAGTTACAATTTGAACAAAGCCTAAAAAAAGGTTCTATAAACTTTTATTTGTGTTCAAAGTTACACAACATACAGATGGCTCAGCAGGATCAATGCCTGGTTTATACCCACCAGAGCACAGAAGAAATGCCACTCTGATTTACTTAAAGGAAAGAAAAAAGTAAGTACACCTTTGCTATGATAACCAGTAGATATACCTACCACCACACATTTGAAATTGTTATGAAAATCTGTTGTGTGCATGCAGCAGTACAGCATTTCATTTTGCCTGTTGATTGGCTCTTTGGAGGCAGGATTGGGACAAACACTGTTTTTGCTGTTGTGGAAAAAAACATCTATGAAAACATTCTGTTGCCCGTTTCTTTAGCCAATTTTGGTCAGAAGGTGTGAAGGATAAAAAAAACCCCTTTATAAAAACTCTTGGATTTACTTTTCTATCAAAGGAGTCTTTGCCAAGACATTGCTTTAACACTTAAAAATAAATCACTAAGCCAAAGAGCTGTATCAAAAGATAAATCAGTATTGGTCTGTTAAGGCTGAGGAGGTCTTTTTCTTTTAAGTAGCTGATTAATTATTTTCCATGCGGCCTTGATTTTACTTTAAACTGGTCCCTACATAATCTCTTTTTTTGGCCACTCTAAGGAGATTAATATGTTTGCTTATGTAAAATTTATACGTAGCTAAATTTAAATGACTCTGTCTTACTTGAAGATCACATTTTGTGAATGAATTCATACAGTGTGGGCTTTGCAGTGTGCTAAGTAAGTCTCAAGGGTCTTAAGTAAAGTAAAATTTTTAATCCTGCCATCCAAACTCTGGATAAAGCTTTCATCATTACAGATTTTCTTCCCCACTGTCTCTCCAGTAAGGACTGAATAAAAGCATGAATTTGTACTTCATTTTTATTGAATATATCATTTTAATGAGTGTCACAGGGGGCAACATATTTACTGTGGTTGGAGATGTTTCCTACACTCAGTCTTGTCACTCTACTTTTAGCCATATACGCTCACTGGCCACTTTATCAGGCACTTGCCTTGCCAGTACTAGGTTGACCCTCTTTTGCCTCCAGAATTGCCTTATTTCTTAGTGGTGTAGATACGATAAGGTGGTGGAAACATTCCTCAGAGATTCTGGTCCACAGTGACTTGAGAGCACCACGCATTTGCTGCAGATTTGTTGGCTGTACATCGATGATGCGAGTCTCTTGTTAAATCACATCCAAAAGGTGCACTACTGGATTGAGACTGTGACTGCGGAGGAAGTTAAGCGTACAGCAGATTCTTTGTCATGTATAAGAAATCAGTTTGAGATGATTTGAGTTTTGTGACATGCTGGGTTATTCTGCGAGAAGCACTGTGGCTGTGAAAGAGCTGGAAATAGCCAGCAAGACTACTCGGGTAGACTGTGCTAGTCTTGGTGGTGTAATGGTGCGGCCATTACACCACCAAGACTAGCCAAACTGTTGATACAAGGTAGGATGGATTCATGCTTTCATGTTGTTTACACCAAATTCTGACCCTGTCATCTGAATATCGCAGCAGAGATCGAGACTCATCAGACCAGGCAACATTTTTCCAATCTTCCCATTTTGGTGAGCTTGTGCGCATTGTATCATCAGTTTTCTGTGCGTAGCCAACAAGAGTTGGACCCGGTGTGGTCTTCTGCTGCCGCTGTAGCCATTCTGCTTCAAGGTGCAACATGTTGCTCATTCAGAAATGCTCTTCTGAATACTTTGACTGGGATGAGTGGTTATTTGAGTAACTGTTGCCTTCCTGTCAGCTTGAAGTAGTCTGGCCATTCTGTGGAGAACTGCTGCTGACTGGATATTTTCTCTTTTTCTGACCATTCTCTGTAAACCATAGAGATGGTTCTGCAGGAAAATCCCAGCAGGTGAGCAGTTTCTGAAATAGTCAGACCAGCTCCTCTGTCACCAACAATCATTGAACATTCGGAGTCACTTAAGTCATTTTTCTGCCCCATTCGGATGCTCAGTTTAAACTTCAACAGATTGTTTTGAGCATGTCTACATACCTAAATGCAGTGGGTTGCAGCAATGTGATTGGCTGATCAGGTATTTGTGTTACCAAGCAGTTGAATGCCTAATAAAGTGGTTTGCGAGTGTGTATTCTTGCTCGTTATTAGTTGGGACGAGATTAGATGCTCCATCTTTGCTGCTGTATTTCAAACATTTTGTCTGCAGGTTTAACAAAGGATGAAGCGCTTTTTAAAGTTGCTAATGGCAGACAAATAAATTCTGTGGGGGTGCATCCCTGGTGATTACTTTTTTGAGCCTCATGATGGGTGTGTGAAGGCAGATGGTTTGAAGAAAGCTGAAAGCAATACCACAGAATCCACAAATATGAAGTTTTCGGGGTCAGAAACATTCCCCAAATCCACCAGCAGCCCAACATATCATTATGATACTAATTGTGCTACTACAGTTCATAAAATACACACAACCGCACTGGACACTTGGATACTGATGCTGAGAATTTGTACTTTTAGATGATTTCAGGTCTTCCAAAGTTCATTCTTAAAAAAAACCTTCAGACTTGTAGATGTGATTTTTCTTTTCCTAAAAAAAAATTTTTAATCCATTCAGGGACATAAACTCTGGAGGATTTAGGCAAGCGTATTGTTAACTGAGGTTAAAAATGAGGTAACTTTATTACAAATGGAGACAGATGTTTGTCATACGCTGCATATTTTCTTTGGAATGCTTTAGAATGGGAGTCTACTTTAGATATGCGGCTCCAACCCTGTCATTTTGATGAAATGGATACAGTGAAAGCTTTTTTGGCTTCCTAATGTTGTAACTCTTTATAACAGTGCTCTCAAGACCCAAGTAGCTTTGTTGATGTTGGATTTTTTGGGGGGGATTTATTTAAACTTTTGACTTTTCATAAATGTGACCGCTGAACCTTTATGTCTGTTGTGTGTTTTTTCCTAGCAATCCGACATCACCCTCATGCAACTGGTCAAAATGTAGATAAAAAGTAACACAAAAGTAATGACAATTACAGTATCGATGAGCTTTTATTGTGAAAAATTACAAAGATGAGAACACATTTTTCATTGAACACAAACTGGGCTAAATGGTGTCTTGTAGGGAGAAAACAAGCTTTAGAGTTTTTCTGTCAATCCCAGCTCATTTATTTCCAATTAAATACAATATAGGGAGCAGGTGAGTTTATATAAAAACAATATAGTGAATAATTTCTAATTTAATATAAAAGTTTTTTTTATAAGTGGTGATGAAGATATCTACCAAGGTTTCTGTGGTTATTATTTCCAATGCAACACAGTAAATATTCACACATGTTGAGCAGAACATTCACTGTGCACTTACTTGCCCCTCCACTGGGTATACCTTTACAACTGCTCATTAATGCAATTATCTTACCAGTCAGTCACATAGCAGACACTTGATGCATTTAGGCATGGTTAAGACAAGTAGAGATGAATGGCAAAGATGAACCAGATAAGTCAGATTATGAGAGCAATAAACAATTCACTGTTACTTTAAGCTGAGTTCCCACCTGTGCAGATGTGTTTATGATTCAACGGAACATGAAATTTCAGAATAATTTATTGCAGAGTGGCCTTGGGAGCACAGTTTTCACAAAATGGATAAGAACTGATTACGATGAGTGTATGACTCCTTGTGAACAAAGCAGCTATAATAAAGATACAAAATGTGACGTATAGTTTAGAAAACAGAAGGAATGTGTTAGGAGTTCACACGACATGTTACAAGGTGTTCATGACTTTCAGGAGGTGAAGTGGCGTACCTGTTGTAAGTGCCACTTTGTTGAGGGAAAAAGTTTCCAAGCAAGCCTGATGTGATTATAAAAAATGAGAATTCATTTATGTCATTGACAGACCAATCACAGCAGTCTCTACGACACCAGTGTGATCATGTTGCGAAGGTTTACAAACTCATAACCTTTCGCAACAGTTTTGAAAATTTATAAACTGGCACCCCGACTTCTGGTGTTTACGAAATCTTGCAAATAATTACGACTCAACGAATTCAATCACGAAGTACTTACGACACGTTCATTAATGGACCAAATTCGTTACTACTTTTGTGCGCGTGGGATCGAGGCTTTATCCTTCGCATGCAAAACTGCCACATTCATTTTCAGAATGAAATTCGAGCATGCATTTAATATGTTTTTATGTTTCCCCACACTGAAAAGCAGTTCTGTTGAAAGCACCCTTGTAGCGTTCCACAAAGCCATTTATTCATAATACAAACCACAATTTATTTCAAGACACACAACATTTTTGATTTTAAACCACAATTAGTGGACACATAAAGCTGATATGTTTTCACTGAAGCCCTCAAACCTCACCCTGAGGTATTTTCTGATCTCCCTCTCTCTCTCTTTCTGCAGAGCAGAAAAGGGAGGACTGTGAGCCAGCTGGACTATGAAACTCACAGCAGCGCACACTTCATCAGCTTCTTGTTTCTGACTGAACTGTGTGGAAAAAAAAAAAAAAGACACTGATTGGACACATTTCCAGCAGCCCACGTTTGAACTCTTTATTACAGAGCTGCATGGTTATTTCCCTTAAAGCTGAGATTTCTGATCACGTGGACTCGAGATCAACTGGGAAGTGAAAATGGGGTAGTGAAACGATCAGAAGATATTTTCCAGAGGACTTAATGTGGACTGTGAGCACCAGAAAGAGTGAACCAGTGTTTGCAAATAATTCATAGTCTGCTTCACCAAATGGGAAACACTAGAAGGATGGAGTGAAGCCAATCAGGCCGCACATAGCATCAACCAAGTCATCCATCAAAGAAAAATACAAAGTTCCCTCTGATTGTCAGATCGCTCTGGCAGTCGCTGAACTGTCTTTTGTGGTGAACCCCACCCGGCTGGCTTGAAGGAAGCCCCAAAACAAACGGAAACTTTAGCAAATGTTGTTTGGCTCTGTTCAGCGACTGAGGAGGACCAACTCCGTCTCTAAGCCTCTGCGCTCTGAAGCCTCGAGTGGGATTTCAAGCCAGCAGTAGTTTTCTTCTCATTTTGCTCGCAAGCTGTTGTTTTCTTGACTAATTAAACTAGATTTTAATTTCAGTGTGTGTTCTCGTTTTTATGTCGAGAGATTACCACAACCAGTGGGTGAAGGCATGGCACCATAAGAAGATAACTGTTTGAAGATTCCCTCCAAAAGCATATGGTAATAACTTGTCTTGTGTAAAAAAAAAAAAAAAAAAAAAAAAATCAATAAAAAAAAAAAAAAAAAAATATTATCATTTTAA